>CM060733.1:73608887-73774578 GCA_030704615.1 Takakia lepidozioides
AGCGCCATGTGGTAATGTGTGGATGGCATTGTAACAGGTGCCTCAATGTGGGCTGGGCGGTTTTCCGACCGGCACCTCTTTGCCTACGAGGAGGATTCATCCTTGTGTGGGGATCCCATCTGGAAGGGCTGCAACGGAATGTTAAGGCTCCCACAGAGCGGAAGTCTCCCTCGGATTCGTCGGAGTCCGAGGAAGACACAGTGGACATTGATGCGGAGGAGAACCGGATACGAGTGAGTGCAAACATTGTAAGTTTTGCAAAAGCCTTCTGGGTCAATTTATGTCAAAACGAATTTCCCGACTGTGGTTCTCATTAGTCTCCGTTGATGATTGTCATGTGCAGGATTGCAGGGTCCGGGTCGAAACATGTAGGGCCTACACTTCCTGCAGGAAGAATGTCCCGTTCTTTGCGAGGGCCGACTTCATGACGAGCCCGGTGAGGGACTACTCCCTTCCTAGTTATGCAGCTAAACTCGCAAATACAGCGATTTAGAAGAAGTGAGAATCCCAGTAAAGTAGAGCAGATTTTTTTGAGAGGGCAGGGAGGACAGAAGGATAAGGAAGAGTTGGCAGCAGCTCAGACAGTAGACGGGTACGAAGTACATATGTGATTCAGCGGATTAGAGCCGACGTAACAGGGAAGGAAGACGACCCAACGTGGAGATGGACGTTCCGCAAGGGGGAAGATGGGATTTTGAAAGCCTGGCCAACGAGCAGTCTGTGCTGGAGATGAGAAAGGCACTGAGGGGTGGAGGCGGAGCAGACAGTCTAGAACAGGATGAGGATTCGGATGATTTTCAAGATTAATAGAATTTTAATGAAGTCTCTGTAAATGTAAATTCTCTTCCAGAGTATATAAAGGAAATTCTGCCAGACATTCGTGACCCCTCTCCAGTGGTGCATTCCAGCCACACAATCGCCCAAACCACGACGCTCCCAAAATCAGAAATGGGGCACCGCATTTCCAAAATTTTGGCAACTCTAAAACCTCTTTTGGAAATGCGGCACCGCATTTCCAAAACAGGAGGGACTAAATTTTCCATTTCATGTTGGCATAGTAAAGGTAATCGGCCGATTGGAAATGCGGTGCCGCATTTCCAAAATTTTCCTTTGTCCACACGCCAGTTTGGGCCTCTCCCCCCCGCTCATTGCATGGATGCCACTACGCTTACAGAGGTCGACCAAGGAGGTCGAACAAGGAGGTCGAGATGGCGGAATTTGAAATGCGGTGCCGCATTTCAGTATTGGGGATGGTCGTTGTTCGAACTGCAGGCCCATCAGCAAAAATTGGCACCGCATTCCATTGTAAAAAAAAGTCGATGACGGACATGAAATGCGGCGCCGCATTCCAGAACGACATCGCAATTTGTCCATTTGCGACCCTCTCTCGAAATGCGGTAACGCATTCCATCGCGCTGGTCGAAATGTCACACTTTTCGAGGTTGTACGGAAATGCGGCACCGCATTCCCTTGTCCAAAAAGAAGTTTCCATTGCCAAGCTGGAAATGCGTCGCCGCATTTGCAATGCCAACCTCGTTGTCTTTCCCTTTGAGCCCGTGTTGGTATTTCGTTTACCTTGACGGAAATGATCACCGCATTTCCTTGTCCACATGGAAATGCGGTGCCGCATTTCAATGTCCGACATGGCGTTACTCTGGTATATTCTTGACACATGACTCACATACCGGTTACTCTGCTATATCATCCGGACAGACACATTGTAGAAATGAGACATCAAATTGTAAACAGTGGGCCAATTCCGAGAGTTATTCAACAGAATGAAACACAATCATACAGAAGTGAGGTACGATGGGTTTATTGATCGGACACGATGTCTCACATTTACCAACTGCAAACAAACTAAGCCCTTCCTCCTTCTACATGGGCTTCACCAAGTCGACGGAACTTCGATACCCCTCAAAACAAGCTCATCACTGCTGCGGCACCTCGAGGTAAACTGCAATTCGGTCGTTCTGCTGCCCTTGCTGGAGCCGACGACAATGTCATGTCCATCAATGATACCACCATCATACATTGACAAGGTCACTGTGGGCCTCATGTGCCCGTGCGATTCGTCTTCGCAACTCAGCCGAATGTCTCCATACACTGGAAGAGCGAGTGATCTGCACGTATATAGTTTTCCCCGGTGCCGTCCTCCCCTGGTCCACTGGCAGCAGTTCCAGCGCCAAAGCGAGGCCGTGCGTGATCTGTCCGGCATCCCTTTCCAGCTTGGTATATCGAGGTCAACAATTTCAGGACCCACGGACCGCATTGACCCTCGCCCTCACCTCGCTCAAAGCGGTAATAGCCCTCCAGATACTCCATTGCGCGCAAAGACTCTTGCTTGATTCCAGCAGCGTCTGTGAAAACAGAGAGCCAGACAATGATGTCTCCTGATTCTGGTTTGAACATAGCATAATCGTGGCCATGATAAGGGCAGTCGGCTGGATTTCGGCGGCACGACATCCTTGAAAAAGAGTAGCGGAGTACGCTCAATGACAGCAGCTCCCGGATGGAGGAGGAGCACCGCGGTGGCTGGAAAAAGTTCAAGCTAACGCTGCAATTCCTCACAAACACTCCAGGGCACATTTAAATTTCCCCCCTACAGGATCATGGACCGATGAAGATTGGCTGCTGCATGAATGTAGCCGTTTCAGTTTCCTACCCTGCCATGCAAACTATGGGCAGTCACTGCCAGGTGGACCGATAGCTTGGACACGACGAAGTCCATCCCCTCTTCGATGTAAATGCGGCGCCGAATTTCCATCCGGGGGGATGGACTTCACTGGCAGATCTCAAACTATAACTTGTTGATGAGAAAGATGTATGGGTTCATCCACCGCTGGCGTGATGAACACGTTCCACCTCCGTTGGTTGGTACGTGTGACCCAGATGCTCCATTATTGGAGGCCGGACTGCTCTTCCGCTTCGCATCATTTCCAAAATCTAAGGGCTTCGTAGCTGTCCGCAAGGTCATCGGCATCCAAGTCGTCCTCAGGTCCTCCTTTGCAAGGATGCTGTGCTTCCGGAACCGGGACGACTGCCCATTTGGAGGCATCGATTATGCAATGTATTCGGCCACATCGGGAGACATTGTTATCTGGTATACAGATTACACAGAAGATACTGGTTCGATTGTGGAAACATTGGTGGCTTTTGGTTATATCGTAGGCCACTACGCCTTCGAGCGGGGTGACGATCTTGGTCTGAGGAGTCCGTGGCTCCTGCGCATCCTCGATTCCGATTTTCCCAGCTACGACGGTCACCCATGCAGAAGAAGGCGCACTGCTATGCTGTTGCGGTGGAACTGCTGCCACTGGACGTGGGTGGACTCCATCGGAGAGACCTATTCTCCTGAAGGAGTGCGATCCTCTTCTCCATTGTATGGGACATTCGCATTGGTGTGGACGACGAAAACGTGAAGATTTCCATATTCGATGGTGGTATGATTGAAGGGCAGGACATTGTGGTGAACATCACTAGGGGCGGTACAACGGCTGCAATCGACTTTACATGGAGGAGCCCCATGACTCATGAGCTAGTTCTGAGAGCAGTCGAAGTCCCATTGACAACGTGACTTGTATTCAGTAGGCACAGGGCTCAAGATTTGATGGCACAATCAGCACAGTAGACGTGCTTCAAATGCAATTCATGTGGATCAATAAAAACCTCATTGTGCCCTCTTTTTATTCTATTCTGTGTCCATCGTTCCGAGAATGCGTCATTGCTCATTTCGTTTGGGATTGGGAGTGTGGGTGGATTTTGCAAGTGGCTGGTAGGCTGAAATGGGCCCCCATTGTACAGAGCAGTACCACCCTACCATTCGCGAAACATTGCCTTTCAATATATAATTCTAAATAACATTGCCGAACCTCCTTCATCGGGAGGTCCTTCTCCCCCTATGACCGTGGCACCCTAAACCCTATTCCCGCGGACACTCATTTCCGGAAAATAGTGCTGCTCATGTTTTTTCCACACTTACGACTCTGCTCATGGCTCATGCCGCTCATGGCTCATGGCTCATGAAATAGCAGCCCCCAAAACGCACTATGAAGCAAAAACCATGATTGCCAAGATGGGATTGCAGTACACAATGATTCATGCCTGTGAGCGTGGTTGTGTACTCTTCCATGGGGAGTATGAGAATGTAGACATTTGCCCAGTGTGCCGCAGTTCCCGTTACATTCCAGGTCGTGGAAGTGTGCCCAAGAAAATATTGCGACACTTCCCTGTCATTTGGTTCGACATCCAGCTGATAGCAAAGCATGGAGACACATTGACACCACATTTGCGGATTTTGCTGCAGAGCCACGATCTCTGCGATTTGGATTGGCCTTAGACGGTGTAAATCCCTACGGAGCTCAATCCACAAGTTGGAGCACATGGCCCGTCCTCTTGGTCAATTACAATCTGCCTCCGTGGTTAATGACCAAAAAGTTCTTTGTCATGTTAGCGCTACTGATTCCTGGTAAGGAGTCTGTTACCTCGGACAACGTAGATGTTTACCTGATGCCCCTAGTGGAAGAACTATTGGAACTATGGAGAGGGATTGCAGCTCATGATGTTTCCCGTCCTCGTGGTCAACGCGAATTCTCACTGAGGGCAGTGTTGATGTGGTCAATCCATGACTACCCTGCATATGGCTTGCTCTCAGGTCAAGTGACGAAAGGTTATGCTGGTTGTCCAGCTTGTGGACCCGGGGTGACTTCACAGCAGTTACACACATGTGGAAAAATTGTTTTCCTAGGCCACCGAAGATTTTTGGCCCGCAATCATCCATATAGAAGGTCAAGAATGTTCAATGGCGCTACTGAGCATGGAACTCCTCCAAAAACGCAGACTGGAACACAAATCAAGGACCTTTCAACAGCTCGCATTGCATGGGTGGAAAACGGAGGGACGCCAGATAGCAGGACAGACCCAGCAAAAACTCATGGAGTTAAGCGATTGTCAATCTTATATGTCTTACCTTATTGGGAGGTAATTCCTTCATGGCTTTTAAATTGGCTGTGTACATTTTTGCGTTTTCTGTTTAAATTGTGATGAGTAAATGCTCAATTGCTTATGTGTTCATTTTGTAGGGTCTCCTCATCCGCCACACGTTTGACGCAATGCATTGCGAGAAGAACTTGGCTGAAAATATTATTAAAACTATCTTTGGTGAGAAAGACACATTGAAAGTTCGCCGTGATTTGGAGCTACTTGGGATGCGCCCGGAATTGTGGCTACAACGTGATCCTGACAGAGCAGATACGTTAATTATGCCTCCTGCCCCTTATGTCCTCACTGAGGCTGAGTTACAAGTCTTTCTGGAGATTGTGCAGAACTTGAAAGTGCCAACAGGCTACGCATCAGCTTTCAAAAAGCATGCGGTGAAGAAGAAGTTGTCAGGCATGAAATCACATGACTATCATGTGCTCATGCAGCAAATTATACCGCTTGCTATCCGTGGGCTCATGCCAAGTGGTCCTCGAAGGGCCATTTTGCGAGTATGTCGTGTATTTAAGAAGTTGTGTGCAAAAGTGGTGAATCCTGTAGAGTATGAGGAATTGAGAACTGAAGCAGTTCTCACTCTGTGTCTTATAGAGAAGGACTTCCCACCATCATTTTTTGATGTGATGACACATCTGGTTGTTCACCTAGTGGATGAGTTGTACTTATGCGGGTCCGTAGCATCTCGTTGGATGTACCCCATGGAGCGGGCAATGAAAGATATGAAGGGCTACGTAAGAAACATGGCAAGGCCCAAGGGGAGCATGGCAAAAGGATACCAATTTGAAGAAGCATTGGGTTTTTGCACAGAGTATATGGCAGGATTTGATGGAAGTGTACGAAGGGTGTGGGATGCAGATGAGGCAGAATCTGTGGAACGTGAAGTTGTGGAAGGAAGTTCTAAAGCCCGAAAATTGAATGACCTGTGTGATATTGTACATGAGTACATCATTCAGAACCATCCTCGTCTATCAGTCATGTTGGGGTAAGAAATCTACTTCATTGACATTCAGATTTCCAAGTTTTAGTCATTTATCATTAGTTGGCATATGGCGTCTTTTCAAATCTCCCACGCCACCTCTGTCAATCTCATGGCTGACCCTCGGATTGTGATAGGATATATGAAGCAGAGTCCACACGGATAGAAGCCAGACGACGCTTGTTTCGTGAGGAGCAAGGGCTGAAAGGCATGAGCAATCCCACGACAATTCAGTACCCTCCTGATTTGCATCCTTGTCCTCCATTTGCTGTTTGGCTCCCTCAAGGTGTACGGGATCATCTCTCAATTCAATCAGATGGGCTTGATCCTACAACACGTGAGGAATTACTGGATCTTTCAAGGCCTCCATCATTTACTGCCCTGTCATTCAAGAGTATCACAGCATATGGTAACCATTACAGGGTTACATCCCCCGGCATGAACACAACAAGTATGGTGTCTTTTGATTGTGGAGTCTCATCTGTTTTCCAGCACCAGCCCATTACCAACAATTCAGGCAATGACATGGAGGAACCTACAAGATATGTGGGTCTTATAAGGGAGATTTTGCAAATTGACTATGGCCAAACACAGCCTATAATGTTTTTGTGTTCGTGGGTACGGGCGAGTCGCGTGGGTCGTCAACCTATGTCAATGAAGCAGGATGATGCTGGCTTCACACTTGTCAATTTTAACCGTATGCTTCCACCTTCTGAGCAACCTTTTGTGTTTCCTGGCCAGGTTGATCAAGTGTTTTTTTCTGATTGTGTGAAGGAGCCGGGGTGGAAAGTCATCCTGGAGAAGAGCCCCCGAGCACGTAGAGTGGTCTGCGACATATCAATTGATAATGATGATGTGGCGGAAGTGGAAGGATTGTTAGCCCCACAAAGACTAGAGGAGACTGTGGTTACTGATGGCCCAACATGCAGCCGAGCGGTACCGGTTACTCCAAAGCAGGTGGCCTCCTTGTACCTCCGAGCACCCCGTATACGTGGTGATGATGTTCAGCCAACCCTTGGAGAAGATGAAGTCTGTGATGAAGACAGTAATACATGTAGTGACCCAGACATAGATGAGGATGATGAAGATTAGATATGCGCGATTTGTGCACTCCAGTTATAGACCATGCATGATAGTTTAAGGTGGTAACACTCCCTTCGCATTCCCATTAAGATATCATGCTTGGACACTGGATTTTATGATCAATTATGGAGTGCTTTCCTTTCAGCACCCTTTATTCATTTGTTGTTGCAATTGGCTTTGGACCAACCCGTGCTGGTACCATTGCCATGGGTTCTGCCTGCAATGTTTTCTTGCCATGGATTCGGCACACGCCACAAAAGGCCATCCAGACCATCCTCTGGAAATGCTCCAATGTTGTTTCAAACATCTCCACATTGCAATGGATACAACACTGACATTAGATGAGTGAAAGTGAGACTAGACCTCCAGCCAGCCGGCTTTCCCACATCAAATTGAAGGGGATCTGTAGATTATAGATAACGGCTGTTGCCTTCTCAATGTCTTTTCCAATGACCTCTGCAATAAACTGGGGTATAAGATCCTTCAAATCACAAGTTTGAGCATCACACACAAGCCACTTACGGGGATAGAGTTTCCAATGCGAACCATTGGTCTTTTATTGATAGCATTGTTGTAAAATACATGGACCAACATGGTCAATTTCGGAATGACATATAGTACGCTTTCATGTACTATGTAAGCATGCAACTATGTACCAGTGACGTGGCTTGTTCGCCACTTAACCTGTTTGCCCATTCAGCCAGCTCCACATTGTCTTGGATTTTGCATGCTGGATTGTGAGGCCATCCACACCGTCCTCTGGAAATGCTATCATGGGGTTTCAGCTATGTCCACATTTCCCTGGATTATGCCTACACGAAACAAGGCCAACTGCATTCAGCACCCTCCACTTTATTATAGTATTGCAGCAACATTCAAAGCACTTCAATTTGTATCCATCGAAAACATCTAGGCTGGAAAAAGACATTGTTGCAGCAGAACTTAGGAAAATACTTCTCCCCTTCCACTACACACGTGAAATGAAAGAAGCCAACCAACAGCATACCAGCCAAGAAATATGAACCAGCCAAGAAAAGAGCCAATATATGCAGTGAAGGTCGACACTAAATGAAACTTATCCAACACTTACATTAGAGGAGGGAAGCTAAGTCTTACCTCCATAAGCTTGCCCACATCAAATTTGGGAGCTTTCAGAATTTCTCCTTTCCGGTTGAATGAACTTGGCTACAAGATCCTTCAAATCGCAAGTTTGAGCTTCACACACAATGAACTTGCAGGGATTGAGCTTCCAATGCGAACCATGAGTCTTATATTGATAGCATTGTTGTAAAACACATGGACCAACAATGACAGTCTCTGGAATGACATATAGTACAGTAATGACATATAGTACAGCATGTCGCTTCCAGTTGACCATCTACCCATGTAGGTTTCTTGTACCTATCCTTCCACAGGGAATCATAGGTAATGTGGAGCTTGAAATCCAGCCCTCTTGGATGAATGTGGACCCACACTCTATCCCTGCTCCTTCAGCTATCCATGCCTCTAACAGCCTACAATTCTACCAGCAAACACCCCAACCATACTGGTGTGGAGTTCTTCCCCAAAACACCCCAACCCTACTTATCACAATCTGAAATGCATCTGCTTCTCTCTGTAGTCCAACAGGCATTCGCCTTTTTGTCTCCATTGTCCCACCATTGGGGTCGGAAAGTGTTCTGTAGTGTGAATGCAGGGGGTAAAAATTCAAGTTTTTGTTTGGCATCAGGTTTCGGCACTACTACAAAGGGAGTGCCCTTCGTGCTAATGAACGGGAGGAATTGTCCATAACTTGAGGTAATTCCATGGAAAGACTATGCTATTGATCTGCCAAGAACAAAATATGGCTAAGTTATGACATGCACCTTTTTCATCCCTAGGATGAATGATTTTCATCCATGATGTTGAACCCTAGAAGCAGGATGTGAAATTCGAAGGGGAAGAGTGCGTGTATCTTTTCGCAGCTGCTGCAGTGGTGTTGGCAGCACAGGATATCTGAGAAAGTTCCACCTACGCAAAGGGTATCAGCTTGCTTTTAAGAGAAACGTTAAGAGCTCCTGCTTGGCTTTCTGTGCAAGAAGAAGCGGTGCCACCTTCTTCGTAAGCAATGATCAAACCTGAGGGATCAGGTTTGTGATAAGGGCGGTGCACCACTGCTGTCGCCATTGTCTTGATGAGCACATTAATGAGGAGATGGAGCGGCTCAGCAGGTGTTGGGGGATGAGAAATGTAGGCTGGTGTGTATAGCGCCTCAGGTTGTCTGTGATCAAATCTTGTAGCTACTGTCTGTTTTTGAGCTTTAGGACCAGATCACTTTGTAAGGGAAGAATGTAAGCATCTTTTCGCAGCTGCTGCAGTGGTGTTGGCAGTACAACATATCTTAGGAAGTTCCACCTGCGCAAAGGGAATCAGCTTGCCTTAAAGAGCGACGTTAAGGGATCTGGCTTGGCATTCTGTGCAAGAGGAAGCGGTGCCGCCTTCTGGTGTGTATGGCGCTTAAGCTATCTATAATTAAGTTTTGTATCTGCTCTCTGTCTTAAGGGCTGTAGGACCAGATCACTTCATAGGGAAGAAATGCACATGTAGAAGGATAGGGTAGAGGTTGGCAGGCACAAGGATGTGCCAGCAGCTGAAGCAGAGCCGTCATGCCTTAATGAGGACTGGAATCACGATAAGAAGAAACGTCGGAAATGGCTGACGAGGGAGATGACAAGGTGCCTTCTTGACAGGCAGACCCACCGCTTCAATGAGTATAAGACAGATAAGTTCGAAGAGTGGCCCCCCTTTTTGGTGACTTAGAAATCGCTTTGTGAAGTTTGGACTGTCTCTTGTATGTAGTAAGAGACACTGACATGTGAGGAAGAAAAAGAGCTTTGGAAATGGAATGAAGACACTGGACTTCAAACCAGGATGGACTGGAGATGGATGCACCTGTTGTTACATTGTACAGTAGGAAAAATGAATGGAAACAGGGTTGACTCGTTGCTGGGACAGAATGGTTGCTGTTGTCGTATTCTTGTTCTTTGTTTCAGCGTCATGAGCTTGTACAAACAATCTAGCCTGGGATGTTGACACATTGCAGTCAATGTGGAACTAGCTTAGTAGGTAGAGGAAACCAGTGAGGGTTAGATAGAACTGTTTGGAAACAACAAGAAGGGATGATGTGGATGGGGCAGAAAAACCAGCATCTGTTTGGGTTTGGATCTGATTCTCAGAGTGCTCTCAGCATGTGAACCACTGAGGTTCACAGTTGATGGGAAAAAGAGAGCCGGGTGTGTAAATTGAGACCTGTAGAAGGGTTGAGAGCTGTCTTGGGCAAATGGCTACACCTGGGAAAAGTGGAGTGTGAAGCATCTGTCATTGGCAAGAGAGGGACTGATAAAAGGGCTGATTATATCTTGTGTGACCAAGGTTGATTCCAATGCTGGGTGCACTGGATGCTTGGCTGAATGCGCATTGCATTGCATCATAGACATGCTACAGTGGAAAGAGTGAGGAACCTACTCACCCTGAAAGAAAGAGAGAGGGAGAGAGAAAAGGACATAAGGGAGAGAGCTGACCAGCAAGAGGGGATGGTGAGGAATGGATGATTGGGGAGGTAAGATAAAGAAAGCATGAACCCATGAAGGGCCAAACTGGTGGGCCTGCAACTCATGGCAGATCTGAGTTGCCTCCTTCTAAATCGTGATCTTATTACAAAGGGGCTTCCACGTGTTGCTGACCAAGGGAGCTGCCCACAAGGGCAGTGGTCATCACTGACGTAGGGCTGGTTGCATCACCGAAGACAGCATGGTAACATGGCTGGTGCAGTGTACCAGGGAGAGGATGTCGTGTAGAAGTAGAACCACGGGTGAAAACAATACAGACTCCCCATCCATGTCTTCTCTTCCGCTGCGGCGTGGATGAGGATTGTGTGAACTCTGATCATGAAGGACCTGAGGGAAACCCACACCGAGTGACGATGGTTGGATCACTGAGAGGAGAGCTCCTTTCCTTCCCTCCGATTGACCTGGGGAGGAGCACAACTAGACTTGCACAGAAGGGGATTCACGCCCCTTCTTTTCACACTACAGTTCACCCCAAAGCTTCTCCTCACCTCTATTATATGTTTTTGGATACTTCCCTGCTGCCACACTGGCAATAACTTGCCAAAGTCACTCCAAACCACCACAGATGTACCCAACGACCTAACTTACAGAATTCAATATGCATCTTGTGGCCGAGTCTGATGAGAGGGCAACACAGGCTGAAATAGGTTGAAGAAGAAGGTGCCCTACCACATTGTCCTTGACATGTCCTGACCCATGGAGGATTTGACCGATGACCTCTTGTGTGTGCTGCTTGTGTCTGTAGTCAGGTAATGTCGGATTGGTCTGTCAGATCGAACCACTACGGCGTAGATGAGTAGTCAGAGATAAACACGCTTGCTAAGACCAAGCTGACTCTCCCAAGAACGGCGAGCTCGCTTGTCCTCGTCTCGTCTCCTCCTCCTCTTCTCCTTCGTGCATCATTTGCTCAACGCCTCCATCCCACGCCCCTGCATATCCTGCTATCATCGCGTTCCATCCCTCAGCTATGTGGTGTGGCGCAGGAGACAAAAAGACGCCAAGTCCCAGCCCTCCTTTCTGTTCACGATTACACTAATGGGCAACCTTATTAGCAATTTTTTTAACTTTTTTAAATCTAATGGGCAACCTTATTTGCATTATATGTGCCTTCAAAATGACACGTGTAGTGATGTAGTCGTATAAATAGAGCTCTGAAACCATCTTCAGTCATGGAGTCATAAGATTCCATGAAACGTCGTCCACGTGTAGTCAAACATATCACACTAGTCATATAAATCATCATTGTCATCATGGTCAACAATGTTTGACCAATGCTCCCTAACTTTCCGGAGTCATGTAGTGATATCCATTACTACAAAGTCATAAAACTAAAACCGTAATGCATTTCAGCGCTCTGTAGTCATGTACCTAGTGCAGTTTTTATGACTCCGCCAAACCCGTAGTCCTAAAAACGCTCATCTCTTGTAGTGCAGAAACAGTAGTTCAGTGTGTCAATGAGAGTTTCTTGGTGGCTCTGGACGGACGGGCAGCCAAGTTGGCATACATCAAGACCATGGAGGGTCTGAAGGGCAGAGCACTGAAGAAGGCGGCTGAAGCAGAGCCTTCCAACACCCCTGGGTTTCTGAAGATGGTCTCGTTATTTGAGAATGTGTGTGCAGGGAAGGATTGCAGGAGGGGCGGAAAAGCCACAAAATGGTCTTGCGATATGATCAACTTGGATATTCCGGACGGAGAGCCTGTGGAAGGACTGCAAGGTTTGCCATCTTGGAACAGGTACTCTGAGGACTTTTGGAAGAAAGGATTCGGGCTCGCCCGCATGGTGTTGGACGAGATAATTTGACAGAAGCTGTTTGAACTACAGCCACATAGTCGATACCACACTGCGCAATGCAACCTGTCTGGCTGCCTCGTCCTCATTGTCATCATCAGCAGAGGTGATGGGGTGCAATTTTCTCCATTGATGATAGTGCCGATTCAAGCAAACAAGCAATTAATTAGATGGCCTGTCAGACTCTGGCTTTACCAACGGCTTTCTTGAAGGGATCAACAAGCTCCCCGTTTATAACTCTCTTCACAAGCTGGCAGCGGTAGCCCAAATGTTGGTTGTCCTCCAAGTGCCGTAACAACTATGCAAGTTCCGAACACTTCAATCCAGCTTTACCGTGGCTTCCTTGCCATCCTCCTGCCTGTGCTGCCACTTCTCAAGTGCCTAGAAAGAAAGTGAAATGTCAAGCTGACTTTCATACCTCATCAACAGGTCGTTTCTCGGTAGCAGCCAGTGCTAGTACGTGAGTTTCCCCACATCCACTCTTAAACAACCACTCCAACTGCTATTGCCTATCGCCATGCCATATGAATCTACAGACTTTGTAGAGTATGTATCTATATAACGGGGGCTTCCCATTTTGTATTGGTCTACGGAAAAGCATCTCTAGTGCCGACAAGTTGGGCCGCCCAGGACGCAAAGATCGCTGGTGTCGGCCATACACATAACCGAGAGCAAGACATCATGCTCCGACAATTATAGGCTGGAAATCCACAATTGTACAAACATGCCAGTATTCTGATCAAGAGATTTGGGAGGTGCGCTTCCCCTCTTTAAATCTGTGTCTAGTAAATGCTCCTAGTAGCAACTGGAAAACACCAAAATTATTCCTCTGTGTGGCTCAGGGAAGCAAACAAGTACTAAACTGGATTGACCTGATAACCAAGGACCTAGAAGGGCTACTATGTGATTGTATCTTGCAAAGTTCAGGGTGGATAGTCAGAAATAGGTGATCAGTAAAGGTGAGTATTGGTTGGCAACCTGCTCGAAGATTAAGTACTCCTTTAAGTGGCTCCTGGTTGTCTGCATGCTTTGCGGAAATACCAACTTGCTGGCAGTGTTCAGCAATTGGAAGAAAAGCTAGAGTCTTCTAGGTATCTTTCTAGGCAATGTCTGGTTGTGGTTTCTAGCAATAAGCATTGCATCCTGATGAAATAATCGGTTAAACGAGAGGAATCGACCACATGCATGTATTTGCATATACTATACCACCAGACCATGACACATGACAAACCAAAAGACATGCACACATATGTGCACACGTCGGTAGATACCAGGTAGGTAAATACTTAGTGACTTTGCACCAGTTTTTCTCCTGCTCCTCCCTCTGTTGCTGAACTAGATGTCACTGGGGTCTCATGTCATACAGCTAGGACTGACTAAATGCAAACAGACCTACAACCATGTGCACAGGCAGACACATGTATACATACACCAATAGTGTTAGACCCTTTAAAAAATACCAGGAATAAATAACAAGTGATAGCAATAATAAAAGACTATGGTCTGGTATGCAGTGTTGGAGAATGGAGAGAATTGGAGTGTGGGACAGAGGCAGCTCTTCTGTTTGGGGCGTGCCCTTTTAAAGCGTAGTCGCATTCTGGTGCTGGACGAAGCCACAGCATCTGTTAATGCGCAGACAGATGCATTAATCCAAAACACTGTGCGAGAAGAGTTTGGGGCATGCACCATCATTAGCATCACGCATCAAATACCCACTGTCATGGATAGTGACATAGTGCTTGTCCTGGATGCTGGTAAGCATTTGTATCATATGTGCACATCAGATAATCAGTCCTCTTTCATCATTAGACTTTGAACCTCATTTTGACCTGACAATTTGAGCTCTTCTCATGGACAGGTAAGGTGAAAGAGTACGACAGCCCTACAAAGCTATTGGAGAACCCATCATCCATATTTGCCTCCTTGGTTCAGGAGTATTCCAGGTGGTCAAGTAGCACCATGGACTTGAGAGCTCTTGACAAATAGTCTTCTCTGCATGCTAATTCCCTTGAATGTAAGCTCTCCTCAAATCTCCTTGACAATAAGGTCTGGCCTACGCCATCCATTGCAATACGTGTGAGGCAATTCATTAGAAAGTTTTATGTTTTTGGTGGTGGTCTGCAATTATCAATATGCCTGACACTCCTAAGGAGCATGTAAAGTATTCATCATTCTTACTCTACAAAGTATTAGCCATATAGTGCAACCTTCCAACAAGAATTTTAGTTGTTACTGTTTACTGCTTCAATAACTGCACTTTTCAACTGAGAATGGCTTTGACTTCCTGGTGTGCGTGTTAAGAAGTTTCTTTCATCCCACAAACGAGAGCAAGTGCAATTTCCAAGCTACTAGCTTGAAAATTCTCAGCTGACATGCCATTGCATGACTAAGAACTTCCTTTCAAATCCACCATTACTGCCATGCTATGCAGTGCAATGTAGGAAACCAGCACAGCTTCAAAGTGTACGATTGCCAAAGCCCTTGGAAGTCCATTATCGCGATAATCGGGGATCACCAAAACCTCCATTGAACAAAAATAGGGTGACTTGCAAGAAGGTATGCCTCCTTTGAGGGGCCAACCAACGAATTGACTACTGTACCATTGAGAGGAGCGGCTGTCAAGGTATCTGTGCCATGAATCCCTTCAATCCAGAGGGGTCAAGAGGGGCAAAAAACTGTGGCCAACCCTCTTTCGACCGACACATCAATTGTTGGCCCATAAACCATGGGATCGGTGCTTCCATCACCCATGGAGCCATGGCCCCGGGCAAGAACTTCCCCATCTAAGTCAACATAACCCCCTTGCGTGTCACTGGCATAGCGCCCACCAGGAGCAAGTCGGAAGGCCTTTACCTGTCACAAAATGCATCATACACAGCATGTCAGCCCTCACTTACAACATGGAATACTAAACTACCTGGCATGTGTGGATGGGGAGGGAGAGATAGAGAGAGAGGCATCTTTGTGTCATCCAACTGGGGCAATCCAGGTTCAATACATGCAGGAGGATGGTGGATGCACATGGTTGCTGGCTGGCAACACTGTACACCATCACATGGCCACAGAAGTGCTCTCTATTTCTAGCTGCTCTTTTCCCAGCTGGGATACCTTCTGTACAGAGGTACAAAACTTACTTTTACTCTAGCGAGCGCCCATTGTGGAAGGCCCTTACACTACTTTAGATCTGCATTTTGCATGACTACTAAATTTAGCCTCAATTAAAAGGTCAGACAGACACAGAGCCTGATGGTGAAACATAAAATTCAAATCTTTTACAGCCTGACCATGTATCCAGAGGAAAATTGTGTTGTATGGAGGGGTGCTTACTACCGGTGGTTGCACAAACCAGCATGGTTGGTAGATTTCTAAGCTGTAAGGGAATAAATAGCATTAGATCTCCAGTGGTCAAACCCCCTTAAAGTGGCTCCATGATGACTGCAAGCGTTCTTGTGATCTAGGCTCTGTTACTGGATTAACATTTTGGGCAGTTACCCATGCTTTGCATCTGGATAAGCATCTGGATAAGAATTGTTGGGCAGTTACCCATGCTCAAAGGGTTTTACCTTCAGGTACTGCACATATTTGGACTTGATGTGACTCCCAGTCTGGATCTTCAGGAGGAGACGAAGCAATGACAGTCGGGGACAGTCCCGGATGATGATTAAGTCTAAGAATCCATCTGAAAACTGCAGCCCATGGTAGAAAATAAACATCAAATTACTTGATAGGATGATTGAACCCTTAGCTCAATCTCTTCGCCACCTGTGAAATTTTCCTACACTCACACACTAGAAAGATCTCCTAAAGACGTAATTATCCTCCCAGGGGACCTTGTTTAGTTGTGTATGATAGGGCTCACCCCTGAAAGGGGGCAGTACCTGCATGGGGACGAGGCTCTTATTTCCGCTGGCTTCGGCCAGTGTCTCTTCTTCTTTTATCCTCACAGGTGGGGGACACTAAAAGGATAGTAACAGCATAGATGATATTTATGGGTACAAGTTGATTGTATGCTCTGTACCTTCCCCAAGATGTGACACATGATATTTTGACCACTGCCAGTCAGTGTGCTGGGTAGGACAAATGTGAGCAGGGGGCTATGATTGCACTGCAATTCACACTGTAGGCACAAATTATCTGGCGGGATTAGGCCTACAGACCATCCCATTATACGCCCAAATGCTAAACACTTACACAACAAACTACTTTTTAGTGTAGGAAATGGTCTTCATAATGTCCACTGGAAGATCAAAGGAAGGGATCAAGAGAGAATACCTTTGCTAAAGGGGCTGACAGGACGTGCTCACCCGCATACGGCACATTGTGGAGCCAAACAAGGATGAAGGCGCCATCCATGGCTCGCCACTCTGCCTGACTAGGAACTGATAATGGCCCAGAGTAACCATTTTTTCGCCAGCTTCTCTCACTGTCAGCATCAGTGTTTTGTAAGAGGGCCTTCACTTCCAGCTCACTACTATAAGGACCCCCTGTTCCCTCCGAACCTGGAGCTGGGATGTAAGCAAAACTGCCCATGTATCGCCGCAAATTCACAATTCTAATCAAAGTCTGCCACACCCCACATGAAGGTAAGTGAGGAGACTCCAGGGGATTACATCTAAGCAAATATTTTCCATGTGCTTCTTCATACCATAAATGAACCAGGCGAGCATACGGACACCTATCTGGTTACCTCTAGTGCATTTCAGGATAGTGGACACTGGACAGAGACAGCAAAAGCAGGAGAGAGGATCTAGGGGGCTGGGAGCAAGAAGGGGGAAAGGCAGCAAGAGAGGAAAGAAAGAAGGAAGAAATGAAATGAATGAAATGGTACTTTATAAGAAGAAATGAAATGAAATGAAATGGTACTCTATAATGTCCGCGGAAAGCTCAAAGAGCTTATGGGACAAAATGGGAAAAACAAGAGAGAGGAAACAAAACCAGAGCCAAAAAACAGCCCAAAAGCAACTACTGCTCAAGAGATTGTCTAATGGTCAAGGCCTTGTGCAGGTAAGCTGCCAAAGAAATGAAATGAAATGGTACTTCATAACGTCCGCGGAAAGCTCAAAGAGCTTATGGGACAAAATGGAAAAAAAACATGAGAGAGGAAACAAAACCGGAGCCAAAAAACAGCCCAAAAGCAACTACTGCTCTAGGGATTGTCTAAGGGTCAAGGCCTCGTGCAGGTAAGCTGCCAAGCATTTCTGATCCTCATAGTGGAAGACTTCAGTGAGAGATTGAGTTCCGCGGAATAGACAGTGGAATCTCCCACGGATCTCATAATATAAAGGGCAATAAAAGAAGAAATGTTCTTCAGTTTCAATTCCGAATCAGGTCTCATCCCTCCTCAACTCAATTCTCCATCAGCCCTCACATTCTCAAGCTGTCCAGCCCATACGTCTCTCTCACCCAAAACGACAACACGAGAAAAGGCCCTATCTTCTATGCAACCACTGGCTATCTAGTATCCGAGTCCAATCGTGCTCATCAAGGATCGCTGCCCCAGGTCGCTGCCCACCGGCCATGTTCTTCAATTGCCCAGAGTTGTCAGTCTTCTGACACACAAACACGATGCAGCTAACAAGCCCTAAATATTAACCGCCAACTATAAAGAAAGCGCCGCAATGCTTCTTCAAAAACCCGAGGTTGCGCCTGGTGCAAGCTGGGCATAGGCGGTCCTCCCGTTGCAGGCTTCGCAACTTGGTTGAAATAAAGTTCTACCTCAACAGGCATATATATTGTTGGGTTGTCGCCATTGTCGACTTGTCAAGCCACTACGATGAAATAAAAGAATATATGGAGATTTTTTTCAATCTCTTGGGCTTTTCTCCGTATAATAATTTGTTTTATTGGCGTAGGATCATTATTATTATTATTATTATTTTTCGTTCATTTTTATCTCTTCTTTGACATACCTTAAATTTAAGTAAGTGATGTCTTCCCATCTGCCAGTCTGTAAACGTAGATTCTGGGAGCCCACCCTGAACCGCCCCAATGCCCTCATGAGGGAAGGAGATAAAGGCGCCGAAAGGTAATTGGGCTGCAAGATTCTATCATCAAGGAGAACCAAGAATGCCTCTCGATAGAATTGGAGTTTTGTTGTGAGATTGGGTAGCTTCCAAGTTCTCCTGACATGTAGTTCCATAAGTTCCCTTCTAATGAGTCTGTTGCAATCCTGTTTGGATGTGATTTCCACCCGTTGTGGATTCTCTGGCAATAGCGAAGTAATAGAGAGTCCATTGCGCTCAAACTGCACACTCGGGCATACCAAGAGTGCTTGAAACCTGCTGTTTTGAGCCTAATAGATGTTGCGAGGGCTCTTGCCATGAGCCCATTGGGTGGAAGGGCTTGTAACCTTTTAAGAAAGATTGTAAGCCGGAAGAGGGCCTCGGTTTGAAGTGGCACGCATGCAAACTCTGCACATAGGATGTGAGATTGAGTTGTGCCTCTGGCGCCAAGCATTGCTTGGAGAAAAGATGACTGCAATGGTTCCAGATTCATTTCCCACCAGGAAACTGGGACACCAAGTGCCCAGAACTCACAACCACAAGTGGCAGCTGGGGTGACAACGCTGTCAAATAGCCACTTTTTGGTTGGGGGGTGGCGCAGATGTATCTGTTTGCATTTGGCGGATGGAGACGGATGGAAAGAAACGAATTTTCAAACGTCCACAGCAAGCTTAATGAGCTTCTGCGACAAGGAAAAGAGAAAATAGGACAGACCAACTGATAGGACGCCAAACAAACGAAAAAGAGTAGGGGAAAGAAATGCAGAAAAAGCAAGTATCACAAAGGTATCAAAGCAAGAAAAACCATAAAACTCCAATCAGGAAGTAGTGAGCGTAGTGTCACACTAGGTTCTTGCTCAATCAGATAGTACCAAGACAATGAAAGGGCATACCTGTACATCTAAGCGTAAGCTACCCATCCACCGGAACCTCTCTGACTCGAAGTCCACATCCGCGACAAGCCCTGCGACCTCATCAAGCAGACCTTAACTATGGTACCTTACCTACATCCATTAGCCTACTGTTCCTAGTGGGCAATGTACATCCTGATCAAAATAGTAGTATGTTCCCTTTAGAACTGTCTTACATGTGTTTGCAGAAAGCCCAAGACACCAGACGTACCCCAAGAGAGCATAAGGATGCTGTGAAACCTGACTTGCCCTTGCATGACGGTTGCCACATCCAGTGCTTGCCTATGCCCTGCCACCCCCCTCATTCTCTTAGATGCCTAACTTGTTAATGTTGAATGGCTTCATAACTTGAACTTTGATGTGGGTACCTTTCATGACTCATTGCTTCCACGTCTTGGTCAACTCAGGAGACTACAGAAGAAAGGAAAAGAGAATGTTGAGGTGTGGTAACAAGGCTGGAATTCTCAGCAAATATTCATAAGTTTCCACATGAAATTGCGCTCTAAATATCCAAATACATACCTCCCACGTTTTAAATCATTGAATTGTGAACCTCACGACCATGATAGGTAACCTCTCTAGAGGGGAAACATGATCATGGCTGCTAGGAAACATGGTCAAAGTGACAATAAGCAGGAAAACCATAGAACCTTGCAAAACTGCTGTTGTGAGCCTAGAATTGGATGTTGTGAAAGGTATGGCTCTTAGGCACGACATAGCTCTAGGGCTCTCCTTCATAGTACTTCTGAGTACTGTTTAACCTTGGGTAGGTTGACAAAACTAATTCGCCTATTCGGGGTTTATTAAGGCTTCTTTCTTTCATTCTCTCTTTCTATTTGCCTCTCTCTTGATCTCTCTTGAACTCCAACCAGGCTAAGTCTCTAGAATCCATTCAAGTGGGGGTGCTTAAGGAGTGTATGTCAGCATGCTCCAAAACAGCCAATGTGGCTGTTCGGGGTGAGTTTGGCATTCCGTCCTTAAGCTCCCGACGAGATGAATTCAAGGTCAGATGGTGGGGTCAGCTGCAACATATGCCCAACACCAGATATCCTAAGTTAATCGACTCTATATCTTGGAAACAGGACCGCCCTGTCAAACAGGCTAAGTCCTGGCAGAAGAGAGTAGAAGAGATCCTCAAGGACCTGGACCTGGATCCGCAAGTCTTGACCCTGCTGGATAAATCTGACTTAGAGGCTGTAGTGTCCTCAGCCATGTCTGTTGCCATGAGATTGTCTGATGAAAATGAAGTTAGGCAGAAAACTTCCCTGAACTTGTTTCCAGTCTGTGACATGGGGGAGGACATCTTGGATGACCTCAAGGGTCTACCCACTCTCGGCACTAGACTGAAATTTAAACTCAGGGCAGGAAGCCTACCTTTGAAGAGCAAACAGAAGCAGAGAGGAAAGGGAGAGTGCAATTGCCCGTTGTGTGGGCAATCTGAAGACAGTATTCATTTTCTGATACACTGTCCGGGGTTCTCTCACCAAAGAGACGCTCTCTTCAAATCTATTAAGGGAATTGTGCCTGTACCCCTGTTTACCAACTTTGAAAGTCTCGAGGCTGAGCCAAAAGCCCAGGCCCTCCTGAGGCCTAGTTTTTGGGCAAATCACACACAGCAGATTGATGCTTGTGTGAAGGGATTTCTAGAGGATATCTGGAAAACCCGGATTAATTCTTTATATGGAGGTAAGTCTTACTACCAACGTCAGCCCCTGACAGAGGTAGGTTCTGTCCCTTTTGTTCCCGCTCAAACTGGGCGCGGGGTCAATGGCCACAAGGCTACGGCAAACAACGTCTTCTGAGTACAATCTCTTGATCTCCTTCCATATCATTGGCAGTTTGCAGTCTGTCAGCTTCATTTGTTTGGTCGCCCTTCCCTTATTTAAAGCTATATAAAATTGTTGAGATGATATTACCCCGAATAATCACAAAGGTCGCACTCATCGCATCACAAGGCTCGCCCGCATGAGCCAGCACTGATTTTGCCATCCCATTCCCTGTTCCTGCATTCACAAGAAGCCGAGGTGGTTTGTTTACCATCTGAAGATAAACGAGTTTGAGTGCAACCAGAGACATGTCACTGTGGCAAGCTAAAGCCTGGATGAGCAGCGCTGGAATCAACCTCACATTTTCTACTATGATGCCAACCCCTGCCCATCATCATCAATGCTCCACTTCATTGTAACCCCATTGGTGTCAGGTAAGTGGGCTGAAATCCCATTCCTACTCAGCTGTTTAGCATAGGGGTCACAGCCAAAGCTCACAGGGAACAGAGAGCGAGTACTTCTTCCGGTACAATGCCAATGTCCACCCACAGTCACTCCTAAATTTCCCTCTAACCACATTGTTGTCAGCTTAGTGGGCTGACACGACACAACTGGTACTGAGAGGGTTCGTATGCCCAACAGGACTGCTAGCCAACATTTCAACAGGAACGGTCCGTGGGCACATTCTCTTCCTTGGTAGTACCTACTGAGATTAATGTATCATGATTGTGTCGCCCTAGGAAAACATCCTTGAGAAGAGAGGCGGGCTGGATGACAAACACACCTGCTGGCACAATGCCAAGAGGTAATTTGATGGCACGCTCCCAATCTGCTCTTTCCAGCAGACCATTCAACACCTGTCTCTTGCACAAACCACCAAGACAGCTTAGTGGATCTTATGATGGAACAAAGACAGACAGAGGGGCCAGAATACCAAAATTAAAACATACACTTCAGCGTGTTCTACCATCATCTTTGGCCACAACCATAGAAAGATGAAAAACATCAAAATACTTCTTTCCGATTACTATTGCGCAGGAAATGGAAGATGTTGGGAAGGGACACACCTCGACTAACACTCCATCTCCACTCACACAAATAATGCCGTCAAATAGGGAAAGATCAAATGACTTTGCCAAATCCTTGGCATGGCGTTGAAATTGTGTTTCTGTAGAGAAAATTTCAGTTACATCAAGGAAGCCACTCTGTTGCGTAAAGTCCTGACACTTCAAGGATAGCCTCTGAGCACAAATGACTTGAAGCAGGAACACTGGCAACAATGGATGGGTCTCAATATATGGAGGTTAAGAGTGTATAGCATGACAACAGAAAAGTCTAAAAAGCTGTCACCTTTACTATGACCCTTTCTGCTTTTACCCTTCAGAGGAAAAGTATTGAGGCAGGATTCTCTCTGTCAATATTCTTCTTGTGTTTGAAGTCGGATGTGTGAATTTTGCAGTTTTGTTTGGGCTCATGTTTTGTATGACGTTTGCTGGTCTGTATGACTGTCCGTGCACACAACTCCCTGTAATCCACCAGGAGGTGGTAATTCAGTTCTTATTAGCAAGGAGAAGAACCTAGTATGTCTAATTAACTACTGTAGGTGAGATCATGTAGCCTGCAAAGTAGTGAAATGTGGCATGGCTTGGTTTCCTTTTCCCTTTGTTCCAGTTTTACTTCCTACAAGAACAACAGTCAAATACTCACTTTGACCAATCAATGACAGAGCTCAGTGTACACTTAAGAAGACACCGCACCTCGCATTGTGAAGGTAATTCCAGCAGACTTCAGTAAAGGCTCCACACTCTGTTTAAAAACTTTCTTTCCAACTCCACCCCCACCAAAGGGGTTGACAAATACCAGCAGCCTCTTTGGCCTCCCTGTCCAACGAAAGGCCCATCCTTTGTCACTTTTCCGGTCACTGGCACACAAACACACACTCTCTCTGTCTCCCTGTACTCTAGGAAGCCTATTACCATTGGGTGGACTTGATATGCGAGTAGATAAATGTCTCTGTGCTAAATGCCGGCCTTGCGACCTCGTGTCTTTGTTTGTTTTGACCTGAAGCACTCTCCTTCGGGTAAGGTAGTGCATTGGATTTAGTTGGAGAGTTTGGGGCCTCTCCCTCTTTAGAATATGTCTACGCGGGCCATTCCCTGCAGCTCCTTTGGAGTGTGATCTCTGAATGGTAACAAGCAGAACCCTACCGCTTGGGGGCAGCCCCTCCGCCCAATATTGGCAGTTGTATGCTCTGTCTAGCATGCTTGGAACTTGGGCTAGGGTTGGTCCTTGTGCTTAAACTTATAGCCTGCGAAATCAATCAATATATCATACCATGTCGAAAACAACACTCCCCAGGGTGATTCCTGGGAATTGGTTACTTATGCCAAATCTAGGGCTTCATGTGTAGTTTTGGGGTGAATCCCAGCATGGACGATGTGTCCTCTAAAACTACCTGCTCCAGCCTAGGCTTGGATTATGTGGCTAATGGCATCATCTCAAGTCTTGATAACAGAGGCACCTTGAAGGTTTCAATGTCTAAAAATGCTACAAATAGAATCTCACATCAAATCAATCTCAAAGAAGTTCGTCTGACTGGCTGAAGAGTGGTATTAGACATTGGTGATTCAATGAGGCGCTCTAGGAAGACAACCAAGGGTGGGGACTTCAACTTGAAAGTTTCTAACCGGTTTGATGCCCTGGATGAGGTTGATACCAAGCAGCCAGACAGACTAGCTGGCCCTAATCTACATACGGGGTAATTGTCCCCCCTCTGCAGAACGGTTGGCCGTCCAGGAGCAACCATAGGCTACCTAGACGGCAAACAGCCCATATGCAAAGGGCTGGGCACTTTCAACTTCTCAGGGATGACTAACCAATTTCTGACAAGTTCTGCCGCCTCTGCCAAGCATGGTCGAAAAGGTGTTGGCTTCTTCGTCTGGGATTTCTTGTGTGACAATTGTGAAATTATCAACACGGTTTGTGGTATCAGCACAGTATCTGGCTGAAACTGAAATTGAAGGGCGGCGTGAGCACAAAGGACCTATTTGTGGGTTTTGTTACATGCCCACAGAGGGGAGCCTTAGTGCTGATGCAGACAAAGCCTTCGAAGACGTAAAGCTGGACTGTGCTAAGTTCCTCACCAAAGGTCAGGTGGTCGTATTGAGTATGTCCAGGCCTTGCAAGATGCTCCCCTCACTTTGTCCACTCGCTCCAAGACCTTCAGTCTCGCTCTGACAATGCAAGAAATGAAGTCAAAACAGCAGTGGATTCTTGGGAGAGTTTCGTCTCCTCTGTGGCTGACAAGATCATTGGGAGGAAACTAATTGTCTGTGGTAGAGCTGTTAATTGGTGGACTTATGAGATTAAACTCAAGATAGCTGAGAGACGAGTCCTCTATAAAGAGTGTTGCAATTTGAAAACCAACAAAGAATTGTGGGCTAGGTACTACCAGGTCCGCAAAGATATCAATCAGCTTGTAAGATCTCAGAAGAAATTATACTGGGACAAGTTATACAGTGAAATAAACTCAAACCACCATGGTGGTAATGACAAGAGATTCTGGTTGGCCCTTCAACGTTTGTACAAGCCGAAAAACTGTCAGCAAGTACAAGCGCTGAAGACTACTAAGGGTGCAGTGGTGACTTCAACGGTTGACATTGTCAAAACCTTTGAAACCCACTACAGTATCCTTGGCAGAACTCCTAGGTCTAACAGTGAGGGGTCCTCTGAAGAATGGAAGGACACAGTTGGAAAAACTGTTCCTATGATTCAAAACAGCCCTGATGAACTGGAGTATAGTTCAAAGGCTTACAACGCTCCCATTAGTTCTTCTGAGATTGTGGAAGCAATTGAGCATTTAAACGGATATAAAGCTGGTGGACCTGATGGCATAGTCAACGAGCTTATCAAGCACGGTGGCGACCCCATGATAGAGGCCCTAGTTCTCCTCTTTAACCTTATCTGGAAGACTGAAATGATCCCCTTTCGCTGGCGACAGGGGGTCATTGTCAATCTATACAAGAAGGGTGACAGAGAAGAACCGGGGAACTACCGTGGCATCATGCTCCTCAATGCTGTTGGCAAGATATTTTGCAGAGTTATGAGTACTCGTCTCGAGGTTGATCTGGTATCTAGAGGTTGTTTCCACGAAGGCCAAGCTGGCTTTCGGCGAGACAGGTGTGTGGATCATATCTTCACTCTAAGCCAGATTATCCAGGGAAGGAAAAAAGAAGGGAAACCCACTCATGTTTTTTTCTTGGATGTCAAAAAGGCTTATGACACAGTGTGGAGTTATGGCCTATGGCTCCGCCTCTGGTCCTGTGGGATCCAAGGGAAAGATGTGGAGAGTTGTCCATAACTTGTATGCTCACACCAAAAGTTGTGTCACTGTTAATGGACAGAAGTCTAACTTCTTTGACATAGACCAAGGTGTAGCTCAAGGATGTACCCTCTCCCCGCTGCTCTTCAATGTTTTCATCAATCAACTCCTCGAGGATGTGGAAAGTGAGGGATTTGGGTTAAGGGTGGGAGATGCCACCATACCAGCCCTTATGTTTGCGGGTGACTTCGCAGGCATAGGGGAGACTCCTTCCAACCTCCAGGAGTTGACTGATTGCGCGAAGAGATACTCTTTGGGGCTAGAGGCTAACATCAGTAAATGTGCTGTGGTGGCATTCAACGACAGAGGAGAGGGAGGAAGTGATCTCAAGTGGCAGTGGGGTAGCCAAGAGATTCCGCTCCTCCCTTTCTACACATACCTGGGCGTTGAGTTTTCCTCCAACTGTAACTGGGATGCACATATCCGGAAAGTTGTTCAAACTGGCAAGGGCAAAGCAGTGGGTCTCACTAAATTTTTCCACTGCAGAGGGATCAACTCTGAGGTTAAGAAAACCATGCTTTGTCGCGTTATTAGACCTGCCTTGGAGTACGCATCTGCAATATGGGTTGATAACTCCAGCCAGGCTAAGTCTCTAGAATCCAATCAAGTGGGGGTGCTTAAGGAGTGCATGTCAGCATGCTCCAAAACAGCCAATGTGGCTGTTCGGGGTGAGTTTGGCATACCGTCCTTAAGCTCCCGACGAGATGAATTCAAGGTCAGATGGTGGGGTCAGCTGCAACACATGCCCAACACCAGATATCCTAAGTTAATCCACTCTATATCTTGGAAACAGGACCGCCCGTCAAACAGGCTAAGTCCTGGCAGAAGAGAGTAGAAGAGATTCTCAAGGATCCGAATCTGGATCCGCAAGTCTTGACCCTGCTGGATAAACCTGACTTAGAGGTTGTAGTGTCCAAAGCCATGTCTGTTGCCATGAAATTGTTTGATGAAAATGAAATTAGGCAGAGAACTTCCCTGAACTTGTTTCCAGTCTGTGACATGGGGGAGGACATCATGGATGACCTCAAGGTTCTACCCACTCTCGGCACTAGACTGAAATTTAAACTCAGGGCAGGAAGCCTACCTTTGAACAGCAAACAGAAGCAGAGAGGAAAGGGAGAGTGCAATTGCCCGAAGACAATATTCATTTCCTGATTCATTGTCCGGGGTTCTCTCACCAGAGAGACGCTCACCTCAAATCTATCAAGGGAATTGTGCCTGTACCTCTGTTTACCAACTTTGAAAGTCTCGAGGCTGAGCCAAAAGCCCAGGCCCTTCTGGGGCCTAGTTACTGGGGAAACCACACACAGCAGATTGATGCTTGTGTGCAGGGATTTCTAGAGGATATCTGGAAAACCCGGATGAATGTTTTATGCCAAGGTAAGTCTTACTACCAACGTCAGCCCATGACAGAGGTAGGTTCTGTCCCTTTGTGTTCCGCTCAAACTGGGCGCGGGGTCAATGGCCACAAGGCTACGGCAAACAACGTCTTATGAGTACATTCTCTCTCTCTCTCTCTTTCTCCCTGCAGGTTTCAGGAACTCCTGGTATGCTCGAGTGGACAGTTTATTTCAACGTAACGGACTTTCTACTGCTTTCCTATTACCAATGAACCCAGATGAGGTGGACATCACATCCAGACATGACCGCAACAGACTCATTCGGAGAGAGCTTATGGAATTACATGTCAAGAGAACTTGGATGCTACCCAATCTCACGACAAAGCTCCACTTCTATCGAGAGACATTCTTGGTGCTCCGCGATGATAGAATCTTGAGACCAAATTACCTTTCAGCACCCTTATCTCCTTCCCTCTTGAGGGCATTGGGGCTGTTCAGGGTGGGTTCCCACAACCTATGGATAGAGACTGGCAGATGGGAAAACCTGCAACGGGAGGACCGCCTATGTCCAGCTTGCATAGGGCGCAGCAAGGAAATTGAAACTGAAGAACACTTCTTCTTCTACTGCCCTCTATACTACGAGATCCGTGGGAGATTTCACTGTTTATTCAGTGGAACCCAAACTCTCACTGATGTCTTTCACTATGAGGATCAAAAATGCGTGGCAGCCTACCTACACGAGGCCTTCACCCTTAGACAATCGCTAGAACATTAATTGTGATTTCTGGATCTGTTCCTCTCTCATGTTTTCTTCCATTTTGTCCCATAAGCTCTACGAGCTTTCCGTGGACGTTATAAAGCACCATTTCATTTCATTTCATTTCCCTGTCCTCTAGGAAGCCTATTGACATTGGGTGGACTTGATACGGGAGTACATTAATGTCTCTGTGACTAAATGCCGGCCTTGTGACCTCGTGTCCTTGTTTGTTTCGACCTGAAGCGCTTTGCTTCAGGTAAGGTAGTGCATTGGATTTAGTTGGAAAGCTTGGGGCCTTTCCCTCTTTAGAATATGCCTACACGGGCCATTCCCTGCAACTCCCTGGAGTGTGATCTCTGAATGGTAACAAGCGGACTCCTACCGCTTGGGGGCAGCCCCTCCGCCCAAATTGGGCAGTCATATGCTCTGTCTAGCATACTCGGCACTTGGGCTCAGGTTGGTTCCTGTGCTTAAACTTATAGCCTGCGAGAACAATCAAAAATTTAGCTCCTATCAACATCAACACTCCTCAGGGTGATCCCTGGGAATTGGTTACTTATGCCAAATCTAGGGCTTCATGTGTAGTTTTTGGGGTGAATCCCAGGATGGACGATGTGTCCTTTAAAACTACATGCTCTAGCTTAGGCTTGGATTTCATGGCTAATGGTACCATCTCGAGACTTGATAACAGGGGTACGTTGAAGGTTGCAATGACCAAAAGTGCTTCTAATAGAGTCCCGCATCAATTCAATCTCAAAGAAGTTCGTCCCTTGACTGGCTGGAGAGCGGTCTTAGACATTGGTGATTCAATGTCTCTAGGAAGACAACCAAGGGCAACGACTTCAACTTGAGAGTTTCTAATCGGTTTGATGCTCTGGATGAGGTTGAATCCAAACAGCCAGAAGGACAAGATGCCCCTAAATGTACGGAACCTGAACGTCCTGAATCTGAAGGATTTGGTACTCTGAATGGTTTACCAATCCTCAAGGTTTACACAAGACGAACAAATTCTATACACGGGGTAATTGTCCGCAAGCCGTCAGATGGACAATCTGTCCCTAAGTGTGCAGAGCCTGAACGTCGTGTAACTGAAGGATTTGGTACTCTAAATGGTTTACCAATCCTCAAAGTCTACACAAGACGAGCAAAATCTATACACGGGGTAATTGTCCCCAAGCAGAATGACGGACAATCTGCCCCTATGTGTGTGGAGCCTGTGCGTCGTGTAACTGAAAGATTTGGTACCCTGAATAGTTTACCAATTCTCAAAGTTTACACAAGACGAGCAAAATCTACACATGGGGTAACTGTCCCCCCTTTGCAGAACGGTTGGCCGTCCAGGAGCAATCACAAGCTACCTAGACAATCACAATCACAAACAATTCACATGCAAAGGGCTGGCTTGCGGCTGGCCACTTTCAACTTCTCAGGGTTGACCAACCAAAGGAAACAACTCAAAGTGGGACAAGTTCTTCGGACTAATGATATTCATATCTGTGCTGGGCAAGAAACATGGGAAACGTCGGATAAACTGGTTGGAGATGTCAATGGTTATAAATGGGCAGGTAAGATGTGTACTCTCAAGGCAGCCTCTGCCAAACGCGGTCAAAAAGGGGTTGGATTCTTTGTCCATGATTTCTTGTTTGACAATTGTGAAATTATCAACAAGGGTTTGAGGTACGAGCATAGTATCTGGCTAAAACTGAATCTGAAGGGCGGCATGAGTACAAAGGACCTCTTTGTTGGTTGTGTTTACATGCCCACAGAGGGGACCCTTAGTGCTGACGCAGACAAGGCCTTCGAAGATGTAAAGCTGGACTGTGCTTCGTTCCTTGCCAAAGGTCAGGTGGTACTATTGGGGGACTTCAATGCCCGGGTGGGCAAAGGGATCCATCAGGACGATATCATTGGACCTTTTGGTGAGGACGAGCTGAATTCTAATGGCAGACGGTTAATTAACTGTCTAGAAGAGCTTCAGCTTTTGACCTTGAATAACAGGACAAGAGGTGACCAAGTGCAGTGGACTCGTGAGAAATCCCAAACTGGGGAACGTTCCATTGTGGACTATATCATAATGGACAAAATTTTGTTCCCCCAGTGTGCCAATGTGTTGATCGACAGAACTGATATTGGTACCTCTGACCACTTCCTGGTTTGGACTGAGATCAAAAGGTGTTTTCCCACCACCAAGAGATCTGTGAAACGTTCGATTCGGAAGTGGCGCATAGAAAAATTCCAAAATGAGGAGGTCCAGGCCTTGCAAGAGGCTCTCCCTCATTTTGTCCAATCGCTCCAAGAACTTCAGTCACGCTCTGTTAATGCAAGAAATGAAGTCAAAAGAGCAGTGGACTCTTGGGAGAGTTTCGTTTCCTCCGTGGCTGACAAGATCATTGGGAGGAAACTAATTGTCTGCGGTAGAGCAGTTAATTGGTGGACCAATGAGATTAAACTCAAGATAGCTGAGAGACGAGCCCTCTATAAAGAGTGCTGCAATTTGGAAACCAACAGAGAATTGTGGGCGAGGTACTACCAGCTCCGTAAAGATATTTGTTAGGTCTCAGAAGAAATTATACTGGGACAAGTTATACAGTGAAATAAACTCAAACCACCATGGTGGTAATGACAAGAAATTCTGGTTGGCCCTTCAACGTTTGTACAAGCCGAAAAACGGTCAGCAAGTACAAGCGCTGAAGACTACTAAAGGTGCAGTGGTGACTTCATCGGTTGACATTGTCAAAACCTTTGAAACTCACTACAGTATCCTTGGTCTAACAGTGAGGGGTCTTCTGCTGAATGGAGGACACAGTTGGAAAAACTGTTCCTATGATTCAAAACAGCCCTGATGAACTGGAGTATATTTCAATGGCTTATAATGCTCCCATTAGTTCTTCTGAGATTGTGGAAGCAATTGAACATTTAAATGGATATAAAGCTGGTGGACCTGATGGTATTGTCAACGAGCTTATCAAGCACGGTGGTGATCCCATGATAGAGGCCCTAGTTCTCCTCTTTAACCTTATCTGGAAGACTGAAATGATCCCCTTTCGCTGGCGACAGGGGGTCATTGTCAATCTATACAAGAAGGGTGACAGAGAAGAACCGGGGAACTACCGTGGCATCACGCTCCTCAATGCTGTTGGCAAGACATTCTGCAGAGTTATAAGTACTCGTCTCGAGGTTGATCTGGAGTCTAGAGGTTGTTTCCACGAAGGCCAAGCTGGCTTTCGGCGAAACAGGGGCTGTGTGGATCATATCTTCACTCTAAGCCAGATTATCCAGGGAAGGAAAAAAGAAGGGAAACCCACTTATGTTTTTTTCCTGGATGTCAAAAAGGCTTATGACACAGTGTGGAGAGATGGCCTATGGTTCCGCCTCTGGTCTTGTGGGATCAAGGGAAAGATGTGGAGAGTTGTCCACAACTTGTATGCTCACACCAAAAGCTGTGTCACTGTTAACGGACAGAAGTCCAACTTCTTTGACATAGACCAAGGTGTAGCTCAAGGATGTACTCTCTCCCCTCTGCTCTTCAATGTTTTCATCAATCAACTCCTCGAGGATGTGGAAAGTGAGGGATTTGGGTTAAGGGTGGGGGATACCACCATACCAGCCCTTATGTTTGCGGATGACTTCGCAGGCATAGGGGAGACTCCAACCAATCTCCAGGAGTTGATTGATTGCGCGAAGAGATACTTTGATCTTTGGGGGCTAGAGGCTAATGTCAGCAAATGTGCAGTGGTAGCATTCAACGACAGAGGAGAGGGAGGAAGTGATCTTAAGTGGCAGTGGGGTAGCCAAGAGATCCCGGTCCTCCCTTCCTACACTTACCTGGGCGTTGAGTTTTCCTTCCAATTGTAATTGGGATGCACATATCCGGAAAGTTGTTCAAACTGGCAAGGGCAAAGCTCTGGGGCTCACTAAATTTTTCCACTGCAGAGGGGTCAACTCTGAGGTTAAGAAAACCATGCTTTGTCGCGTTATTAGACCTGCCTTGGAGTACGCATCTGCTATATGGGTTGATAACTCCAACCAGGCTAAGTCTCTAGAATCCATTCAAGTGGGGGTGCTTAAGGAGTGTATGTCAGCATGCTCCAAAACAGCCAATGTGGCTGTTCGGGGTGAGTTTGGCATTCCGTCCTGAAGCTCCCGACGAGATGAATTCAAGGTCAGATGGTGGGGTCAGCTGCAACATATGCCCAACACCAGATATCCTAAGTTAATCGACTCTATATCTTGGAAACAGGACCGCCCTGTCAAACAGGCTAAGTCCTGGCAGAAGAGAGTAGAAGAGAATCTCAAGGACCTGGACCTGGATCCGCAAGTCTTGACCCTGCTGGATAAATCTGACTTAGAGGCTGTAGTGTCCTCAGCCATGTCTGTTGCCATGAGATTGTCTGATGAAAATGAAGTTAGGCAGAAAACTTCCCTGAACTTGTTTCCAGTCTGTGACATGGAGGAGGACATCTTGGATGACCTCAAGGGTCTACCCACTCTCGGCACTAGACTGAAATTTAAACTCAGGGCAGGAAGCCTACCTTTGAACAGCAAACAGAAGCAGAGAGGAAAGGGAGAGTGCAATTGCCCGCTGTGTGGGCAATCTGAAGACAGTATTCACTTTCTGATACACTGTCCGGGGTTCTCTCACCAAAGAGACGCTCTCTTCAATTCTATCAAGGGAATTGTGCCTGTACCCCTGTTTAACAACTTTGAAAGTCTCGAGGCTGAGCCAAAAGCCCAGGCCCTCCTGAGGCCTAGTTTTTGGGCAAATCACACACCGCAGATTGATGCTTGTGTGAAGGGATTTCTAGAGGATATCTGGAAAACCCGGAGGGCGCGGGGTCAATGGCCACAAGGCTACGGCAAACAACGTCTTATGAGTACAATCTCTCTCTCTCTCTCTGTCTCAGAGCATTGAGGACCCAAAGCGCCTCACAGCCCACCTGTATGTGGCCCTCCATTTTCTGGTGGTCATTTGATGGAAATAGATTTCTTTTTGCAGTGTTTTCTTCCATAGATCCTGCGGGCCCCTGTGGACATTGTAGAGTTTTTGTTTTTGTTTTTGTTTGAGTTTGAGTTTTTGTCTTTTGTTCTTAAGCTCTTTGAGCTTTCCGCGGACATTATAAAGTACCATTTCATTTCAGTTTTCTTGCCCTGCACACTGTGAGATCCAGGGCAGATACTGGGGGCTTTTCAGAGATTCCTCATTCCTACAAGAGGCCTGTAACTATAAGGACCCAAAGTGCTTGGCGGCTCACTTGGGCAACGTGGGCTTTGGGCGTTCGTTTCTGTGGTTCTACTGTGTTGTTCTACTTTTTGTACCTTGGACCGTTTTGGCCTCCCACGGACTTAATGGACTTCTGTCTTCTTCTCTTGATATTTACGCTTTGTGGGGCTTTGCGATTCACATAGAATAGTAGTACAGTTGTTGATTCCTACAAAATACCATTCATGCAAATGAGAGTTCTACTGTCGCTAGCATCCCCGTCAAGTAGACCTCCTTCGTCTAAACGTGTAAGAGGAAGTTTGTAATACCAGATCCATCAAGGAACCGCTGGATGTTGTCACACCACAATTTGTGAGAACCCTCGTTGCTGAATTTCACGAGAATGTCCTTGCGAATACGGCCACCAGGACTCCTACCACACCATTTGCTTGTGCAAAATTTGAATGTGTGCAACTCGATGCTTGATACGCCCTTGGAGAACCCTATGAGATCATCCTGCACTACAAGAACCCCTTCTCTGTCGCCGTGCCACCTAAGTACCCCTGAATGGCTGAGAGTAATAGTTACCCTTGCCTCGTCTAGCTGGACTTGCTCCTTGAAGAACTCCTCCATTCTCTTTCTGGCTTGTATACTAGAAATTGGGATGTGTAGACAACATACTCTGCACTGGAGCTGCTATGATCACCGCCTCCTCTGATTTTCGCTAGTGATGTCTTTGACTCCTGTCAAGTCTACCACAGCATAATTCGTATAACTCCTCTCAGCTTCAATCGCCAGGCAAGATACGAGTATCTATGACCAGAAGAGAAGCTGTGTGTGCGTGAATTTCCTTCTGCAGGTAGCGGACAGATCACCACACCAAGCTGAGGAGCTCCATTACTGCCTCTCTCTCAGCTCTTTCCTGATTCTCGCCACCACACGCATGCATTAAATTTGACTAAAGACTAGCAGAGCATACATAATCTCTGTCTTCCAGCCTCTTTCTAAAGCAGCTTCACATATACACTCCACGAGGCGTCCGTGTATAATTCAGATCCATCTCTCTGCGCATCCACCAGAAAGAAACCATTTGCATCCCAAGAAAACGCCACCAAGAAAGAGATCTGTTGCAAGCAACTATTCCTCGACTTAGGAACGAAGAAAATTCGTGGATTTCCTTAGCATCTGACCGACTCAAGAAACACCTGCAGGTCGCAAATCGCAAACCAGTATTTCAGAGCTCGCACGAATTGAGCGCCGAACATCTCACGCCAGTGCCAGACTCAAAGACTCGTACCAATTACCCGCCGCAGCCCCGCATGTTTTTACTCCAAGTAAGACAATTTCATCCATGTAACCGCCTGCCCAAAAATCAGAAAATGTTTTTTTTTCTTGAAAATGTTAAACTAAAGGCCGGGAGAGGACTGAAGGCGATGGCCGAGCTGCGAGACGACTCCCAACGGTCGTCTCGCCATTTCCGGAGCTTGTTTCTGGCCCTGCTCAACTCCGTAGCTACTGCAGATCACATTATGCATCTCCGCCCCATGCACAGATTTCCATTGATATACTTTTTAAGTTTTTCCATAGTTTTTTCACGATTAGTTCCTTCAGTTGTTCATCCTATCAACCCTCGTCCTTTCATCGCTCGCACAGTTACACGCATCATCCCTAATCTGACAGCGCCGTCTCTAACTTAAGGAGGTCACCTTCTCAAAGACCTTTCCCGCTTTTCTCCCCTATTCCTCACGTTAGTTCTTCGAACCCCACTTCACCAGTGGTTTTTTCCAGTGTTACAGTGTTCTTCCTTGTTTGATTAGTGCAATGGCTCCTAGGAACAACCAGTTCCGCAGCAGGGAATCAATGGAGGCTCGAAGGAGTTTCCAGAATGGACAAGAAGACCCAACATCTCATCTGGGACAGGCTTCTACCTCGCACATCAAGAGCGTTCCAGGATTGCTACGACCAACGGCTCTGTAAGAAACCCCCCCTCCTTTCCACTTCAGTCCTCTCTCTCCTCCCCAACCCTTCCTTAAATTTCCCAGGCTGGATTCACCTCCAACAGTTCCAAACTGCTCAAACCCACCCATTTTGGAAACTCCACCTGCACAATGGGTGGAAGAAAACATTCTCAATCAAGCTGACTTGGATAGGGACTATCCAATGATCAATATGAACATCCCAGATTTACAAAAAAAAATTACAACCATGGAGGAGTCTGGCATCCTCATTCACTTTCCAGGGACAAAAGTGGATAGAGCCATTGTTAGAGACTGGGCTATCAAACATCTTGGCGGCCCTGGAGAACTGCGTCAACAGTTTTGCCATGAGAAGGGTCGAGGTTTCTTTTCAATGCTGTTTGAAACCCAAGAAGCAGCAAACCAGGCCTTGTTTTTCAACCCTCACACAAAGGGATACAATGTCAACATATTCCCTTGGTCATCCAAGATGAGAAACAGGAATGGTAAACTTTGGGGCCCACGCATTGTCTCTGTCCCTTACATCCCAGATCAATATCTGGTTAACTTGGCGGACATTGCGAATCATTTTGGATCATACCTTGGATGTTTGGCAGTATTTGATCCCCAAATGTGTACACAAAACTTAAGGCAGGACTCAGCATGGAGATCAGTGACTATTGCATCACGCCTTCATGAGACTGGATGTGCCAAGTTCGTGTTGATGATGCCAGATGAGGATGTTCTGCCGCAATTTGTGAAATTGCCAATAGATGAAGATGGCAATTATTTCACGATTCAGCTCATAGAAGACATTATCTATGCAGCATGCTTCAACTGTGGCCAGCTTGGCCACTTTAAATTCGGCTGCCCCACAGCCAAACGCAAACGACATCAACCCTTTGTCCCCTTCAACCTTCAGCGGCAGGAACAAGGGGTACCCTCAACAGCGGATGCGAATCAAAGGCAGGAAATGAGCAACCTCACCGTAGGCTCCATGCTTCCACCAAACGCTCAAGCTGCCCAGGCCCTTCAAAAGGTTCCCAACGATCCTCTGCAACTCAGATCCTATCCAAAACATAATACTGCCAAAGGAGATAGCAACAGGGATCCTATGCAGGCAGAATTACTGGCTCATCATCATACGGAGGGTTTTATTTCCAAAGAGAAGGCAAAGTGGAATGAACATCAACAACTGGTGGCTACCGCAAAAGGAAAGACAAAAGTACAGGATGGACAGCAGCTGAGATCAGTCAGATTGACACTTCCAACCAGCAACTCCTTTCCTAAAATCACCACCGGCATTGCATTCAACTCCACCTTTGTCAATGCCAGTCTCCAAACCTACTCATTCCCTCACCTGGATCTCAAGGGTTGCTCAGCATTGGAGATGGTTGAAATACCAAAGGCTTCTTGCGTCACTCCTCTCATATTCCGGAAAAGTATACCCCCAGCTATTCTAATCACATCAGATGATTTCGAATGTGTGGAATCACTGTGGATTACTACTGCAGACATCAAACACTTCCTGCAATCAAACCCTCCCAACAACAGCCCTGAGATATTGTTCAAATGCAAAATTCAGGAGTTCTTCCACAAGTCGCAGCCCCACTATTCGCTTTCACCATTTACAAAAATCTCGTGGGAAGCATATTTGGAGGAACACCCAGGGTTAAGTGTCAAACCTTCAACCCATATTGTTGCCCTTGTAGATGATGCAGAAATCTACTCTGCACCGCCGCCAACAGAGGCAATTTGGACTTACCAAGAATGGTTGTCTACTCCGGGAGGAAGCCACAGATTGCAAATCCGTAATCAGGACACATAATTCAGTGGATTCCAGCTGCTTGAAGCTCACCTGGGTTCCGAGGTTGACCACGACAATTACAGAATGGAAATTCAAAGAACCAGGGAGCACATCAACAAGAACAAGCTATTCGGATCCCCAAACAAGTCCTCGGACTCTCTGGAGGAATCGACAAACACCTCAACTCAGGAGGAAAGCAGCAACTTCAACCCTGCCGTCAAAAGTCTGCAAATATTGCCTCCACCAATACCGGTCTCCACTCAACTCATCTCCCAGGCCAGCTCGCAAGTCACCTCTCCACCAAGGGTTTTAACACCTACCCCTCTACCCTCCCCTATTCAGGTGATCTTAATATGGTTGAAGTCCAGGAGGATAGGCGAGGGGCTGGAACCTTCACCCCAAATCCAGAGGAGATGGACCAATGGTTCAATTGCGCTCAAACACATAGTCTCAAGGAGGTAGCACCTATTTTCGGTCAAGCATCCAATATCACCTTTACATGGACCAACAATAGAACCCTCACCGACCTTAGTATGGCTTGTCTTGACAGAGCTTACCTTTCCCTCAATTTGGTACAATTCTCTAAAAGAGCCCTGCAGGAACCCATTCCCTTGGGATTTGACCACGCACCAATCACCCTTTCTATCTCAATCCCTCATTCATGCCAACGGGGCAGAGGTCTCTACAAGCTGAATAATCTCCTCCTCAAATTACCCTATTTCAAACAGGGTCTTTTGCAGGCTTGGTCTCAAGCTGGAAACCCAGACCTCAATCCAATTGAGCTTTTCCTGGCCAGGCTAAAAGCGGTCAATACAGAAAGCCAAAAAATGAGCCGAGAATTAGCACTCATCCGAAAAAGAAAGGTTAGGGCATTATCTAAATGCCTCAAAGTATGCCAATCTGCTTTGGAATCCAGTTGTTGCGATGAAGATACTTACAAAACTTATATCCAAGCCAGGAACAATCTTGACATTCACCATAAAATCCAGGAAAGAAAGTGGAAGCTACAGGCGGGGGTTAACTCGTCAACAAAAGGGGAAAAGATGACAAAATATTTCTTTGACAAGACCAGATTGAGAAGAGCTTCACAGACCATCTTTGAACTTGTTGCCCAGCCATCCGGGATCTCAAACACAACACCTAAATCGATGGCAACCCATGCTGGGGACCATTTCCAACACCTTTTTCACAGTGACAGCATCTCCCTAGATCCTTCTAATGACCAGACAACCTGTCTGATTCACACTCCTACCATGCTTTCTCCCGAATACGCCGTGCAGCTTGAGGGAGACTTCTCTGACCTGGAACTAGAAGAAGCTCTATCTAAGATGCAGAACAACAAATCGCTTGGTATAGATGGCATTTCTGTTGAATTTTATAAAGCATTGTGGCCAGAGATTTCAGGGGATTTTACAGCTATGGCCAACCATCTGTTTCAGCAAGGTCAGATGCCACCTTCAATGGCTCAAGGGGTAATTACATTGCTGTACAAAAAGGGGGACAGAACGAATATTTTGAATTACCGCCCTATAACCCTTCTGAATGTCGCCTACAAAATCATTGCCAAGGCTCTCAGCCTTAGACTTCAACCTCTTCTTCCATTCATTATTCGACCCAACCAGACAGGATTTATTAAAGGACGGTATATTCTGGACAATCTCCTCCTTGCACAGGAAATCCCGGACTATGCCCTAAGGACCAATCAGGCCATTGCCCTTCTTCTCTTGGATTTTGAAAAGGCTTTCGATCGGGTGGAATGGTCTTACTTGCTTGCAGCCTTGGTAAAATTTGGCTTCCCTCATTCTTTTTGTAAGTGGGTCAAGATTCTTCTTACTTCTTCATCCAGTAGGGTTACTATTAATGGCCACTTGTCTTCTTCCTTCCCTCTTCAGCGATCGGTTAGACAGGGATGTCCCCTCTCACCCTTTCTGTTTCTGGTAGTGGCAGATACCCTTGGGTATATGTTGAAGCAAAACCAATTCATAACAGGCCTTAGAGTCTCAAACTATATAACGGGCCAATACACCTACCTGACTGACTCTATGTTCATGGATGACACTATTTTAATGCTGCAAGCAAAGTCAGAAAACTTGGACCAAGCAGGACATACTCTGCGTACCTTTTGCAAAGCCTCGGGATTCAAAATTAATTGGAACAAAACTTCATGCTTGCTCGTTGGTGACCTAACGGCTTCCACTATGGGCTCACCACCCTCTTGGGGGGTGGATCAGGGTCTCAGTTGGCTCCAGCCTGGCGAAACAACCACCTTGTTAGGATATACCTTTGGTATTAACCTCTCAGACCAGCAAATCTTTGCCTCCACATTATCCAAACTAAAGAGAAAATTGACCTACTGGGGGTCAAAACATCTCTCTCTCGTTGGTAGAGCCTTAGTGGTGAATCAGATTCATTCAGCTGGTCTATGGTACTATGCCTCCTCATGGCGCCCTAACTCTAAACAGATGCAAGTAATCAGACGTCTCCTCCGGAACTTCATATGGGGAGCAGAATGCTCCATTCACAACAAGAGACCACAGGTAGCTTGGATTCAGATCTGTTTACCAAAAAAAAAAAAAAAGGCTGGGGGTGCTGGACCCTGAACTACAGATAGTAGCCCTCCTTGGAAAATGGATACCGCGCTTTCTTGGACCAGAAGTGCTGGAAATTTTTGGTCTATGACCACATTGCCAATTCCTCGCCACTCAAAAACACCCCTTGGACCCCATCATTGCACTAGATCACTCAACCTTAAATCTGTGAGCTCCTCTCTATGGTCCAATATCTGGTTGGCCGGGGGAAGGCTCAGAAAACTGCTCACAAAAGCCCAGCCAAGCAACTTCTATGAAATCAAAAGACAACATCTGTTTCTCAATGACATACCTCTAACTGCTCCTCAGAAAAACCAGGCTATGAGATGGTCCAAATGGGACTGCCTCGGGGTTAGACAGATTCATAATATATGGTCGGGAGATAGTCTAATCTCTCAAGAGGCGATGGCCCTGTTTGTGGGGAGGCCCCATGCATCCAAGGGATACCAGGATATTATTCAAACTATCCCACCATAGTGGCTGGCCACCTTGGCACTTGACCCTCCGCAGCCAACTCCCAACTCATGGGCTTTAGTCATTCTGCAAAACAAGCTTATCATCCTGTTTGTAGATGAACTCAGTCAGAATGATATGTCAGTATACACCTTCTCTATTGACTCCTTCTCTCTTAGGCTTACACTTACAAACCCAAACCCAGTTCACTTCAATCTCATGACTCTAACGCCAGTGAGAATCTGCTGCTGGACAGCCCCAGATAAAGCCATGGATCCTATACCACCCCTTACAACCACAACCAGGTCCCGGCTTCTTTCTAACACCTTTGTATGGATTCTAGGTAGACCTCTCGCAGAGATGGACATTGACCCCCAAGAATGGTCCTAGAAATTCAACAATGCTCCAGAACCCTTCTTTGCATACACAACTAAGAAGGGATACAAAGCTTTATCTGTGTCTCAACCTATGAACAAGAAATGGGAAGCCAGATGGGGATTGTACAAATTCTGTGATGAAAACTGGAAGACTATTTGGGGTTCAGTTTGGATTAAATCTCGCCCTTCAAAGATTGCATCATTTCTATGGCAATTAGTAAATAGGGTTCTCAAAGTTGGGGAATGGCTACAGTTTCAGGGTTCTGCTTTATGTGCTTGTTGTTCTACTGCAGTAATCAAATCGATAGAACATTGCCTCCTTTCATGCCAAGCCCCAGCAAGGATTTGGCCCCATATCAAAGCCTTCTATCAGAACTGGAACCCCTCTTATCTTTCAGACACAATCATTCTCTTAAACTATGATCCAACCACTAAAAACAAAGCCATTAACTGCCCTGTTTTTGAAACCTTAAGAGCATCAGCTTTGTGGCATCTATGGAAACTAAGGTGCAAGAATACCTTTCTAGGAGAGACCACTTCCATATCTGCCCTCCTGGCTACTGTAATTCTTGACTTACAAACTGAAGCTAGGAAGGCGTGGGCCAAAATATGTGCAGTCATACAGCGGGATGCCAGGAACGCGGAGGCCATCCACAGGAACTTTCAGCACACCTGGGGTAGACAGGGGATCATATGCAGCAGCCCTGTGCAGGACCGATGCTACTGGAACGATCTCCCCCCAGCAGCCTGGCGAGATCTCCGTTCGCCGCTACACTCTTTCCCCCGAATTTGAAAGGGACATTAACTGGAAGCATCTGAAGCCCTCCTCAACAGCTTCCAAGTCGCACTACAGATAGATTGCAATCTCTATCGCGGAGAAGGTCAATGGACTATTTACTCTCATCGCCACTCCTCCCCTGCCCTTTTCGACAGTCTTAGAAAGTCCAACAAGACACTCGTCTCTCCTAAGCTTCGTTTCAGGTCTAGGGCAGTGTGCACGGTTTTTTGGTCTCCTGGATTAGCCCACAGAGTGGCTGTTTGGTTCGTAGAAACAATCTTTGCTCTTTTTGCATTTACTGTAGAGTCAGAAAGGAGTTATTTTCGTATACAGGACTTTATCTCCGTTCGGAGAGGTTGGCTCGAACTACACTGATCACAGTGTATGTACCTCATGGTGTAACCGGGGTTTTAATTTTTTTCCCCATAAAATAATTTATAATAAATATATCAGGGATATAACCCCCTGTTTGCATACAAAAGAAAAAAAAAAGAAAAAAAAAAAAAAACATTTTCTCTGTCACTGCCAAGTGCACCCCCCCCTAATTGCACATACAAATCAGCTAGTAGATGTTTTTGGAATTTGGTCCTCCAATTTCAGGAGGAGACCTCTAACCCACCAAGGAATCTGTCTGAGTTGGTCCGGGACTGAGCAAAAAAAATTGTGATGATAAATTTCCTTGGTCAAAGTGATTTTTTCTGTCCACATTTGATTGGACTTGATAAATCCACCATGGTAATTCGTTATTATCTCCCTAAATTGACGGTCATTTCTTCTGAAATTTGATGAGTAGTTGCGTGGAGTAGGTAAGAACCAGTTAGTACGGTTCAATTCCCTGGATGAACCCATGCTGGCATATACGGGGTTATTCATGACAGTGGGTCCCATTTTTGGGTTGTTTCCAATTTGGCTCCCTGCGCTTAAGGGTTAACACAAGTAATAACTAGGGTAGCCTATGCCGTTGGCCCAAGGGTCCAATGTCATCTAAGTCCAAGTGCAATCTCCTATGTATCCAAGTGCGTCTCCTATGTCGAGGCCCATGTGTGAAGATTTTTATTTTTATTTTTTATTTTTTATTTTTTTGAAAGGAAAGGGGACGGAGGCCTTTTTAATCAAATTTAAACGAGGAAAAAATAACCTCGAGACCATTAGGATACACGGCATTACACGGCATACATGGCATACACGGATGAGTGATAGCAACCTCCGAAATTTTATACATAATGGTCGTAAATGACCAAGAAAATACATAGAGAAAAAAAAACCTCTGAACGAGTGCCATAGAGGTTGAACCGGGAGGACTTTGCTTCGGAACCAAAGGTGCAGAGAGCTCTGCAGGGCACTACGGAAGAAGAAACAGCCAGAGGCTGGTGGAGCCTATGCCGCTGAGGCTGGTGGAGCCAGCGGCATAAGCCTAAAGAATCCAGGAAGGAGAGAAAGCAGGAAACCACATGAAAGAAAGCCGAGGCAAAGCTGACGAGACCAAGCCACATACAGCCATGTATATGAACTAAACCAAAAGCAACCACAGAAGGGGCCTGGAGCAGGAGAAAGAGGGGTGAATCCACACCAGATCCTTCGAAAACTAATGGGGTGAAACGACGGACGTGTCTATTCGACCTACCTTACTAGAAGGTAAACATTCGGCTTTCAAGATCAAGATGTACTTGCCTGTCATTCAACCTATGATCTATACTGAGCATTCAAACTATGACCTTGATCTCTCTTTGCAATTGATCTCTTCTTTGGAATTTGTGAATTTCTCTGATGGTTGCATCTATGTGTAGGATCTTCTCAACACACATTGGACCCTATGCATTGTGAGAAAAACCTCTGTGAAAACATACTGAAGACTATCCTTGGAGAAAAAGACACTTTGAAATCACCTCGAGAGGCACAGCGAGCTACAAAAGCCACAAAGCAAGCTAAATCTAGCAAGAGAAAAGAGAGACTAACTCAACTGATACTACCAAAAGACAGCTGAGCCCTAGCTTTCCCTTTCCTAAACAATCTACGATGTCTCCAGTTGACCTCAGGCTCCTCGCCTCCCAGCGAGGAGCGCTTTGAGCTGAGCGAACTACCAGTCTGATGGGAGGTTGTCGCTCCAAGTAATTCTAGAATCCGAATCCCTGACTTTGCCATGATACTGCCCAATGTGACAATAGGAAAATATCCAGAAACAGGTAACAGAGACGAGGAGAAACTGTGGAATGAATACTTTTCTAACCCCAGTCAATGGTGGGACAGCTGAGGCAAAAAGGTGAATGCCTATTCGATTACAGAGAATAGTAGACGCTATTCAGCATAGGAACTAGTGTGATAAACTGAGCTGGGTGTTTCCTAGAACAAATCTACGCTGTCATTGTCAGCTGCTAGCAGCAAGACAAGGATGTATGCATGATTTGTGCAGAGGCAGTGATAGCTGAAGGAGCAGGGATAGAGTGTGGGCCTGCATGGGTAGATGGTCAACTGGAAGCCGCAGCTACACCGGCACAGTTGATAAAATCAGGCACCTCAACCGTGACCACAGCTTCTGGAAGAGGATCAAGAGAGGGAGTCAACAATGCCTCTTCTGGCACTTCTGGGCATGTGAAGATGCTTTGTGAGGCAGGCAGACTGAAGAGGCTCTACAGACTTTAAACCAAGGAGGCATTTCAGCATATTCAGATACGTATGTCGCGCACCTCACTTTGGTAAGCTCCCATTCAAGTCATAGTTACTCGCTTTGATGCGCGCGCCTAACTCCCAACCTGGCCGCCGGGCCAACTCGTAGCTTCGGCTGCTCACCGGGACATAACGGTCCCCCTTTACTCTTCCAAAAGACCCTCCACCGATTTGGGGGGGGGCTGCTATTTCATGAGCCATGAGCCATGAGCGGCATGAGCCATGAGCAGAGTCATAAGTGTCGTAAAAAACATGAGTAGGACTATTTTCCATAAATGAGTGTCCGCGGGAATAGGGTTTAGGGTGTCACGGTCATAGGGGGAGAAGGACCTCCCAATGAAGGAGGTTCGGCAATGTTTCTTAGAATTACATATTGAAAGACAATGTTTCGCGAATGGTAGGGTGGTACTGCTCTGTACAATGGGGGCCCATTTCAGCCTACCAGCCACTTGCAAAATCCACCCACACTCCCAATCCCAAACGAAATGAGGAATGATGCATTCTGGGAACGATGGATACAGAATAGAAAAAAAAGACGGCACTATGGGGTTTTTATTGATCCACATGAATTGCATTTGAAGCACGTTTACTGTGCTGATTGTGCAAACAAATCTTTAGCCCTGTGCCTTCTGAATAGAAGTCACGTTGTTAATGGGACTTCGACTGCTCTGAGAACTAGCTCATGAGTCATCGGGCTCCTCCAGGTAAACTGGATTGCAGCCGTTGTACCGCCCCTGTTGATGTTCACCACAATGTCGTGCCCTTCAACCATACCACCATCGAATATGGAAAGCTTCACGTTTTTGTCGTCCACACCAATGCGAATGTCCCCATACAATGGAGAAGAGGAGCGCACTCCTTCAGGAGTATACGTCTCTCCGATGGAGTCCACCTACGTCCACTGGCAGTAGTTCCACCGCAACAGCATAGCAGCCTCTTTCTCATCCACGGGGTATAGTTTGAAATCAGCCACCGAAGTCCATCCCCCGGATGGAAATTCGGCGCCGCATTTACATCGAAGGGGGGATGGACTTCGTCGTCTCGAGTGGCTATAGGCCCACCTGGCACTTACTGCCCATAGTTTGCATGGCAGGGAAGGAAACTGAAACGGCTACATTCATGGAGCAGCCAATCTTCATCCGTGCAGGTTCCTGTAGGGGGGGAATTTAAATGTGCCCTGGAGTGTTTATGAGGAATTGCAGCGTTTGCTTGAACTTCTTCCAGCCACCGTGCTGCTGCCTCCTCCATCCGAGAGCTACTGTCATTGAGCGTACTCCGCTACTCTTTTTCAAGGATGTCGTGTCGTCGAAATCCTGCTGACTGCCCTTATCATGGCCACGATTATGCTATGTTCAAACCAGAATCGGGAGACATCATTGTCTGGCTCTCTATTTTCACAGACGCTTCTGGAATCAAGCGGGAGTCTTTGCGCGCAATGGAGTATTTGGAGGGCTATTACCGCTTTGAGCGAGGTGAGGGCGAGGGTCAATGCGGTCCGTGGGTCCTGAAAATTGTTGACCTCAATATACCAAGGTGGAATGGGATGTCGGACAGATCACGCACGGCCTCACTTTGGCGCTGGAACTGCTGCCAGTGGACCAGGGAGGACGGCACCGGGGAAAACTATATTTGTGGAGTTCACTCCGCTCTTCCAATGTATAGAGACATTTCGGCTGAGTTGCAAAGACGAATTGCACGGGCACATGAGGCCCACAGTGACCTTGTCAATGTATGATGGTGGTATGATTGATGGGCATGACATTGTCATCAGCTCCACCAAGGGCACCAGATCGACCACATTGCAGTTTACCTCGAGGTGCCGCATCAGTAATGAGCTTATTTTGAGGGCTATGGAAGTTCCGTCGACTTAGTGACGCCCATGTAGAAGGAGGAAGGGCTTAGATTTGTCTGGAGTTGCTAAATGTGAGACACCGTGTTCGATCAATAAAACAACCCATCGTACCTCACTTCTGTGTGCTTGTGTTTCATTGTGTTCAAGAACTTCCGTAATTGGCCCACTGTTTACAATTTGTGGTCTCATTTCTACAATGTGTCTGTCCATATGAATATACCAGAGTCAGCGATATCAGAGTCCTGAGGTGAAAGAAATCCATGTATGAGTAAAAGGAAACATGTATATGCCGAAGCTCGGAAATTCGGCACCGCATTTCATTTTTCTCCATGCAACGATTTCTGGCAGCTCCCTTTCCTCCGTTGTGGTCGTAACGGAAATGTTGTACCGCATTTCATTTCTTGACATGGCATTACCATACTTCGAAATGGAAATGCGGCACCGCATTTCCATATTGGACCTTGAATTGTCCAAGCATGTCCAATCGCTAATGCTTGTCCATGTCCAAACTGGAAATGCGGCACCGCATTTCCATGTCCGTCATCAAAATTTCGTACTGGACAATGGAATGCGGCACCACATTTCCGGAGAGCACAATGGAATGTGGTGCCGCATTTCCGTCGAAGGGTCTGGAATTGGACAAACAACGATGTCCGTTCTGAAAATGCGGCACCGCATTTCCAGGTCCGTCATCAAAATTTCGTATTGGACAATGGAATGGGGTGCCGCATTTCCGTCCAACAAGACGGAATGCCCACACGGGTCTGGAATTGGACAAACAACGATGTCTGTTTTGGAAATGCGGCGCCGCATTTCCATGCTTGGCAATCGAAAGTTCTTATTGGACAATGTAATGCGGTGCCACATTTCCGTCAAAGGGTATGGAATTGGAGAAACAATGATGTCCGTTTTGGAAATGCGGCGCCGCATTTCCATGTACGTCATCGAAATTCTTATTGGACAATGGAATGCGGTGCCGCATTCTCGTCTAGCATCATGGAATGGGGAGCCGCATTTCCGTCGATGGGTCTGCAGTTGGAAAAACGTCCATCTCCAAAATGTAAATGCGGCATCGCATTTCCATGTTCGACCTCCGCATGCGGGGTGGCATATCCATTTACCTCCATGGAAGGAGCTGGCAATCGGCAAAACTGCCGTGTCGAAAACGGAAATGCGGCACCGCATTTCCGTTCGGCAGAACAGTTTCTGATGTCCAAACCATGAAACGGAAAATTGTTCTTGCCCCGGTTTTGGAAATGCGGTGCCGCATTTCCAAAGGAGGTTTTTGTAGTTGCCACATTTCCGTTCCGACATGGAAATGCGGTGCCGCATTTCCAATTTTGGGAGGGACGTGGTTTGGACGATGTTGTTGTTGAGAAGCACATGGGAGAGGGGACGTGAAGGACGGGGAGAATTTCCTTTATATACTCTGGAAGAGAATTTAAATGTACAGAGAGTTCATTAAAATTCTATTAATCTTGAAAATCATCACTATCGTCGTCCTGTCCTTGACTGTCCTGCTCCGCCTCCACCCCGTTATTGCCTTTCTCATCTCCAGCGGACTGCTCGTTGGCCAGGCTTTCGAAAATCCCATCTTCCCCTTGCGGAACCGACCATCTCACCTCCGTTGGGTCGTCGTCCTCCCTGTCTGCATCGCTCTCATCCGCTGAATCACATATGAACTTTCGCACCTGTCTACCTGTCTTAGCTGTTGCCAACTCTTTCCTTATCCTTCTGTCCTCCCTAGCCCTCTCCAAAATCTGCTCTACTTTACTGGGATTCTCACATCGTCTAATCGCTATATTTGCGAATTTAGCTGCATAACTAGGAAGGGAGTAGTCTTTCACCGGGCTCGTCATGAAGTCGGCCCTCGTAAAGAACGGACATTTTTCCTGGCAGGAAGTGTAGGCCCTACATGTTTCGACCCGGATCCTGGAATGCATGCAATCTCCTCCTGTAGACGCATCTGCTTCCTCCCCTTCGGCATTGGCCTACGTCCTAAGTAAAATTTTCGGAGCTTGCGACGATGTCTCTTCTCTGGTGCACACACTCCCTCCCTCTCAGGTTCGAGCATAAGAAGAATAGAGACAAGGAAAAGGGGCAAAGAGTGCAGATGGAAAGGGCGCGAGAGGGGTCACTGAGTAGACACGACAAAAGAAGATGAAACGGCGGTGATGCACCACTTGGGTTCGAAAGGCTTGGACGAAAGTGTCTCCTCGTGGACTATGCATCATTACAAAATTTGAATCATCAAGGGTACGCATACCGTCCGAAAAACAAACATCATTATCCAACGGTCAGGCCGCACCGCCTCCTGCCACTTCAGTCAGATAAAGTGCAGACATGTGCCGCAATTCCGTTGGTCCACGTGTTCACATATCATGGCATTTCCGTCCCAGCGTCTGATGAGTTAGAGTGAAAATGCAAATGCGGCGCCGCATTTCCGTTAAATACCATCCCGAAGCTACACATACTGTACTTGTTGGACGAAAATGCGGCACCGCATTTCCGTTCCACCTTCACAGACCTTAGTTATTAAACGGAAATGCGGTGCCGCATTTCCGTCCCACAGCTCCATGCATGAGATACAAAAGGGAAATGCGGCGCCTCATTTCTGTTCTGGAATGTCAGAAGGTGCGACTCGGACGGAAATGTGGTGCCGCATTTCCGTTCCACCTTCACATACCTTAGTTGTTGAACGGAAATGTCATGCCGCATTTCCGTTCTTGAGAGTATGAAGGTCTCACCCGGACGGAAATACGGTGCCGCATTTCCGTCCCACAGCTCAATGCCTCACATACAAAATGGAAATGCGGCGTCGCATTTCCGTTCTGAATGTCGGAAGGTGTGACTCGGACGAAATGCGGTGCCGCATTTCAGTTCCGATGGAACACGATTTTCAGTCAGAACGGAAATGCGGTGCCGCATTTCAGTTCCGATGGTTCACGATTTTCAGTCAGAACGGAAATGCGGTACCGCATTTCCGTTCTGGAGAGTATGAAGGTCTCACGCGGGTGGAAATGTGGTGCCGCATTTCAGTTCGGATGGTTCACGATTTTCAGTCAACGGAATGCGGAACCGCATTTCCGTTCTAGAGAGTATGAAAGTCTCAACCGGACGGAAATGCGGTGCCGCATTTCCGTCCCTCAGCTCCGTGCCTCAGATACAAAACGGAAATGCGGCGCCGCATTTCCATTCTGGAATGTCGGAAGGTGCGACTCGGACGAAAATGCGGTGCCGCATTTCAGTTCCCGTGGTTCATGATTTTCAATCAGAACGGAAATGCGGTACCGCATTTCCGTTCCACCTTCACATACCTTAGTTGTTGAACGGAAATTCCGTGCCGCATTTCCGTTCTGGAAAGTATGAAGGTTTCACCCGGACGGAAATACGGTGCCGCATTTCCGTCCCACAGCTCCATGCCTCACATACAAAATAGAAATGCGGCGCCGCGTTTCCGTTTTGGAATGTCGGAAGGTGCGACTCGGACGGAAATGCGGTGCCGCATTTCAGTTCCGATGGTTCACGATTTTCAGTCAGAACGGAAATGCGGTACCGCATTTCCGTTCTAAAGAGTATGAAGGTCTCAACCGGACGGAAATGCCATACCGCATTTCCGTCCCTCAGCTCCATGCCTCAGATACAAAACGGAAATGCGGCGCCGCATTTCCGTTGTGGAATGTCGGAAGGTGCGACTCGGACGGAAATGTTGTGCCGCATTTCAGTTCCAGTGGTTCATGATTTTCAATCAGAACGGAAAAGCGGTACCGCATTTCCGTTCCACTGTCACATACCGCACTTGTTGGATGGAAATGCGGCACCGCATTTCCATTCTGGAGAGTATAAAGGTTTCCCCCGGACGGAAACTCGGTGCCACATTTCCGTCGCACTGGTGCATGCCTAAGATGCAAAACGGAAATGCGGCGCCGTATTTCCGTCCAACAGCAATCGAAAGTATCACTCCGGACGGAAATGCGGAACCTCATTTCCGCATGTGAAACCTCAATGGGTTGCATTGTTCCGAAACAACACAATTGCGGCCTGTCTTAATGAGCACAACTTGGTTGTCTAACCGTTTTAACTAATAGTCCTGGCACTTGTCAGTGCGAACGTTCATGTCTGTACCGAGAATACTGCTGGATCCACCCTAAGGAGAAACTGTCAGGAGATGTTATTTCGTCGCCGAATCGGCCATCATTGTCATACTTACTGGATATGGAATCACACCTCCCACCTTCATGCATGTAGCTTGAAACAATACTTTCCACTTCAATGTGCGACTTCCAATCGTAGATGGACTCCGCAGATCCACTTGGATGGTGCCTGTGAGCCTTGGTCTGTCGCTATACTGAACCTCGCACTTGCCAACTTCGTGCGGTCTTCGATGGCTCCGAATTCCTACGCTATAGTTTGCTGTCCTCCGCAACTTGGGAGAGCCTGGATCCCAAACAAGGGAGGACTTTGCAGAGTGACTGAAACTTACCTTTGTTCCAAATTCAAGCTCAAACCGGGCACAGTTTACTTGGAAGAAGAAAGGAAGGATGTTCCTGGACAGGTTGACGAGACCATTGTCGTGCTAGGTAACGACGAAGGTTGCGGAATCGAATGGCACGTACCCCCATCAGACACCATCTTGTACCGAGCTATGGGAATGCCCATTCCCTTTCCGAATCAGTCGCTGCCCACACCATCCACAAAGGAGTCGGGAAACCGACAGGCGGCCAATGCCAACAGAGAGGTATGCAACGATAATCATTCCCGACCGTCAAGACCCTCCATAGCTTCTCGTGTGGATGTATTCGACATTTCCGACAAGGAAGATGAGTGCATTGAGGTCCCCATGTCCTCCACACGGTCGTTCAAATCCGGCATGGACATCTCTGCAGGTGCTACGCATGTACCCTCGAGCATAACTCCAACCCGGTCCATTGTGCTGCTCCTACGGCAACATCACCTCGATGGTTCTCGCTCCGAGCTGGCTGCTCTCGACTATGCCAAATTTCCAATCAGGAAGGTAACGTTTCTGCCTCCCGAAGTCAATGGCAATGTCATCTTCGAGTTTCCACCTGTTACTTCCTCAAACAAAGCCTCAAGGATATTAACAGACATGGATCAAAAGCATGACGGACACCCCTGGATTGCTGATGGTGTTCGTGTACAATCGTCCTCTGTGCGGGGAAGCTGAGGTGCCTCAATCCCGCCTGCTTTCACTTTCTCTCCAAAGGAGGGCGGAGAAACGAGACGGATTGGACTGGCACAACCCATCATCCATTCATTGTCTCCAGCCAAGCTCCTGCGGGTACTTTCAAGTGCGCACATTGCAAAGAACCACCGACGTGCATGTCCATGTGCAGAGCCAAGCAATATTACGTAATCCATTTGCTCCCGGACTTGACTAGAGCTTGCATACACGTTGGGGTCCACTGCCACCCCTTGGCGAGAGGCAACATGCGTGAGGCTGTGCAGGAAGCACACGACATCATAAAAGAGGAGGTGAAATTGAGCCCCGGAGCCAAACCAAAGCAGATTCAGCTAAAGGCAGTCCACAAGATTGCTCTTGGCAAAATCATATCTGAAGATGGTTCAGACCGAGTGCCCTTGAACGAAGAGGAGATGCTTGACCTGTTGGAGTCCGTCTCGCATGTTTGTAGTCCGAATGTGCGGAATCACATCGTATCTTGCAAGTAGGAGTTCGGCTGGGGGTCGGACATGCACTCAATCCTGGAGGTGAAACGAATGACTGGATATGACTACATCCAAGGTAGCAGGTTTCCAGGGCAAGGCAGCGAATCCGATCGTTGTTACATTTTTAAAATGTCGACGTGTGGGCCTGGGAGTGGAGTCGACTTGGTCACTCGCATGACAACTAGAAACTTGTCGAATGCTTGGGTGATGTTTCACATCAAACAAATTACAAACCATCAGTGGGTGACTATGGGTGCGCATGTTTATGACTATCACTCCAAGAGGCTCATGACGATTGCAATCTGCGAGATGAAAGGGGAGGACACATAGTCGGAGATGCATCTGTGGGAGGGCATAAACGAGCAGATGGCAAGGGCGGGATTGGCAGAGCCCAATTTCAGGGGATTCATGGCAGACAACGCTTAGGCAAACTGGGCAGCGGTGCGGCGTGTGTACGGTGAGGACCCCAATGTTCCAATGGAGGGGAAGGAGAGATCCTGTGGATTCCATTGGATGCAGAGTCTATCTCACTACACTACCAAATTTGTTGCTAGCTCATTCCAGGCTGAACACCGTGTCCTTTGTACGGCGTGGAAGGATGCACCCACATTTGATGACGCGGAGGTTAAGTTTACTATCATCGAGGCTTGGTGGAACACGTCAGGTGCAGTGGACATGTTAGACAACTAGGATGGCATTTTCTGTTTTAGTGGATTAGCAGGCAAGAGATACCGGCCACTGCGGGTCTTGTTGGACTCGGGAGCTCAGCCATTGATGCTGGGCAGAGCTGCTATTGTAGGATTGGGCCTCACGGAGGCGGACATGCAGCCTTGCCCTTTCCAGATACAAACATCTCTAAGAGGATCAGAGCAGGCTCGGGGCATGACACGGCGTGAGTTGGTTATCAGACTACAGCCGGATCATCCTACAGATGGCTCAGTGATGAGAGCCAAGGCCATTATGCCAGATGCGGTCTCATACGATGTCATGGTTGGTGGGGCAGTGTTGTACCCCATGGGCTTCACCCTGGATTTTTAGGAGTCAGCTTCCTATAGGCTTGGATGATAGTCAGGGGAGGGCCGGCGTGTGCAGCTCCTTAATGACATTCATAAGAGGAGTTGCGGTTGCCCAGCGGGTCAAGATGCCGACACTGGCAGAATTCATAGCTGCAGTGAGTTTGCCTAGAGAGTTGCTAGAGGGCAACGCTCATTCAGAGGATGTGCCACCTCCGATAGAGCAGGATGACATGTATGGTATGGCGGAGTTGTCTGCCATGGTTGCTTAGACTCCATTGTGGGGCTGTTGGATGCAGCTGCAGTGGGGTCACGGGCTCATCGTCCACGGCTATGGTGGACTAACTTGATGCCACCAGCACTGCTCAAACGTGCATTTGAAGGGGTGTAGTGGCTAGCACACCTCACAGTGGTTAGCATTTTGGACACAGGGAGGCAGTCTCAACGAGTGAGACACGATGACCGTTCACCTTTGGCAGTGGTCAACAAGGTGGGTCAACCACGAGCAACACTACCTACACTGCTCAGCTTTCCTGGATCACATGCTTTCCGGGATTAGTTACAGCAGTTAGTGGAGCCTAATGCTGTCGAGCGCGAGCGGGCTATGGGTTTTTCCACTGGGACCACAACGGTGCTATCTCTTTCTGAGGCATCATGTTGTCAGGTGTTGGGGCAAGAAATGGATTTCAATTGCTTGACCTGGATTATCAGCTTGGCTATGGCTGAGCAACGCAGAGTGCAGAGTACACTCCCCTCGATGGTCTCTTTGCCTACCAAGACGGTACAGGCAGTGAGTGGGGGCGAGCAGGTGAGGAGCACGGGGTGCAGACATCCATGGCACACGTGGGAGGTGCTTGAGGTTTAGAGGGAGTTGGCAGCCAAGGCGGCTGTGATGGATGAGGTTGGGGATTCTTCTCGGGTTGAGGAGATCCTCAAGGATGAGATGATGGGGTAGGATGAGGCCTTGTCACTGACTAAGCAGGCAAGGAGTACTGCTCAAGAGATTGCAACATAGCAACCATTGGACACGTCCTCTACCTCTAAGTCTGCTGGACTTAAGGTTGCACTTACGGAGAACAACTGGGAGCCTGACATTGGACCCATTGAGAGAGACGACGTATATGGCGGTTCCTGAGGGCTTACAGGAATTGCTTTGCCTTCAGTTTGAAGGACTTGGGAGCACTGAAGGGTCAGGAAATTCGGGAGGGCACAATGCTCGACCTCATCTGTGGGACAGGTATGCAGAATCTTGTTCTATGCTGTTCTACAAATTCTCGTTATGCTTTAATTCGCAACATCTGAAGGGCCATGTCATAATGTGTGGATGGCATTGTAACAGGTGCCTCAATGTGGGCTGGGCGGTTTTCGGACCGGCACCTCTTTGCCTACGAGGAGGACACATCCATCTGGAAGGGCTGCAACGGAATGTGAAGGCTCCCATCGAAGCCAAAGACTCATCAGATTCATCGGAGTCGGAGGAAGAGACAGTGGACATTGATGCCGAGGAGAACCCGGAATACGAGTGAGTGCAAACATTGTAAGTTTGCAAAGCCTTTTGGGTGATTTTTTGTCAAACGCATTTCCGGACTGTGGTTCTCATTGGTCTCGTTGGTGATTGTTATGTGCAGGATTCCAGGATCCGGGTCAAAACATGTAAGGCCTACACTTCCTGCCAGGAAGAATGTCCCGTTCTTTGCGAGGGCCGACTTCATGACGAGCCCGGTGAAGGACTACTCCCTTCCCAGTTATGCAGCTAAACTCGCAAATACAGCGATTAGACGATGTGAGAATCCCAGTAAAGTAGAGCAGATTTTGGAGAGGGCTAGGGAGGACAGAAGGATAAGGAAAGAGTTGGCAACAGCTGAGACAGGTAGACGGGTGCGAAAGTTCATATGTGATTCAGCGGATGAGAGCGATGCAGACAGGGAGGACGACGAGCCAACGGAGGTGAGATGGTCGGTTCCGCAAGGTGAAGATGGGATTTTTGAAAGCCTGGCCAACGAGCAGTCCGCTGGAGATGAGAAAGGCAATGACGGGGTGGAGGCGGAGCAGGACAGTCAAGGACAGGACGACGATAGTGATGATTTTCAAGATTAATAGAACTTTAATGAACTCTCTTTACATTTAAATTCTATTCCAGAGTATATAAAAGAACTTATCCCCGTCCTTCATGTCCCCTCTCCCATGTGCTTAACAACGACAACATCGTCCAAACCTGGTCCCTCCCAAAATCGGAAATGCGGCACCGCATTTCAATGTCGGAACGGAAATGTGGCAACTGCAAAAACCTCCTTTGAAAATGCGGCACCGCATTTCCAAAACCGGGGCAAGAACAATTTTCCGTTTCATGGTTTGGACATCAGAAACTGTTCGGCCGAACGGAAATGCGGTGCCGCATTTCCGTTTCCGACACGGCAGTTTTACCGATTGCCAGCTCCTTCCATGGAGGTAAATGGAAATGCGGAGGTCGAACATGGAAATGCGGTGCCGCATTTACATTTTGGAGATGGACATTTTTCCAACTGCAGACCCATCCACGGAAATGCGGCTCCCCATTCCATGATGCTAGACGGGAATGCGGCACCGCATTCCATTGTCCAATAAGAAATTTCGATGACGTACATGGAATTGCGGCGCCGCATTTCGAAAAATGGACATCGTTGATTGTCCAATTCCAGACCTTTTGATGGAAATGCGGCACCGCATTCCATCGTCCTATAAAAACTTACATTGTCCTATAAAAACTTTCGATTGCCCAACATGGGAAATGCGGCGCCGCATTTCCAAAACAGACATCGTTGTTTGTCCAATTCCAGACCCGTGTGGGCATTCCGTCTTGTTGGACGGAAATGCGGCACCGCGTTCCATTGTCCAATACGAAATTTTGATGACGGACATGGAAATGCGGTGCCGCATTTCCAGAACGGACATCGTTGTTTGTCCAATTCCAGACCCTTCGACGGAAATGCGGCACCGCATTCCATTCTGCTCTCCGGAAATGCGGTGCCGCATTTCATTGTCCGATACGAAATTTCGATGACGGACATGGAAATGCGGTGCCGCATTTCAAGTATGGACATGGACAAGCATTAGCGACTGGACATGCTCGGACAATTCAAGGTCCAATATGGAAATGCGGCGCCGCATTTCCAATTCGAAGTATGGTAATGCCATGTCAGGAAATGAAATGTTGTACAACATTTCCGTTACGACGACAACAGAGGAAAGGGAGCTGCCAGAAATCGCTGCATGGAGAAAAATGAAATGCGGTGCCGAATTTCCGAGCTTCGGCGTGTACATGTTTCCTTTAACTCATACATGGATTTCCTTCACCTCAGGACTCTGATATCGCTGACTCTGGTATATTCATATGGACAGACACATTGTAGAAATGAGATCTCAAATTGTAAACAGTGGGCCAATTACGGCCGTTCTTGAACACGATGAAACACAAGCACACAGAAGTGAGGTACGATGGGTTGTTTTATTGATCGAACACGGTGTCTCACATTTAGCAACTCCAGACAAATCTAAGCCCTTTCTCCTTCTACATGGGCGTCACCAAGTCGACGGAACTTCGATAGCCCTCAAAACAAGCTCATTACTGATGCGGCACCTCGAGGTAAACTGCATTGCGGTCGATCTGGTGCCCTTGGTGGAGCTGACAAAAATGTCATGCCCATCAATCATACCACCATCATACATTGACAAGGTCACTGTGGGCCTCATGTGCCCGTGCGATTCGTCTTCGCAACTCAGCCGAATGTCTCCAAACACTGGAAGAGCGGAGTGAACTCCACGAATATAGTTTTCCCCGGTGCCGTCCTCCCTGGTCCACTGGCAGCAGTTCCACCGCCAAAGTGAGGCCGTGCGTGATCTGTCTGGCATCCCATTCCAGCTTGGTATATCGAGGTCAACAATTTTCAGGACCCACGGACCGCATTGACCCTCGCCCTCACCTCGCTCAAAGCGGTAATAGCCCTCCAAATACTCCATTGCGCGCAAAGACTCCCGCTTGATTCCAGAAGCGTCTGGGAAAACACAGAACTAGACAATGGTGTCTCCTGATTCTGGTTTGAACATAGCATAATCGTGGCCATGATAAGGGCAGTCAGCAGGATTTCGACGGCACGGCATCCTTGAAAAAGAGCAGCGCCGTGGCTGGAAGAAGTTCAAGCAAACGTTGCAATTCCTCAGAAATACTCAGGGCACATTTAAATCTCCCCCCTACAGGAACCTGCACGGATGAAGATTGGCTGCTCCATGAATGTAGCCGTTTCAGTTTCCTTCCCTGCCATGCAAACTATGGGCAGTAAGTGCCAGGTGGGCCTATAGCCACTCGAGACGACGAAGTCCAACCCCCTTCGATGTAAATGCGGCGCCGAATTTCCTTCCGGGGGATGGACTTCGGTGGCAGATTTCAAACTATACCCCGTGGATGAGAAAGAGGTATCGGTTCATCCACCGCTGGCGTGATGAACACGTTACACGATGATTGGTGGGTACGTGTGACCCAGATGCTCCATTATTGGAGCCCGCACTGCTCTTCCGCTTCTCATCATTTCTAAAATCTAAGGGCTTCGTTGCTGTCCGCAAGGTCATTGTCATCGGCATCAAAGACATCCTCAGGTCCTCCTTTGCAAGGATGTCGTGCTTCCGGAACCGGGACGACTGCCCTTATGGAAGCTTCGATTATGCAATGTATTCGGCCACATCGGGAGACATCGTTATCTGGTACACAGATTACACAGAAGATACTGGTTCGAATGTGGAAACATTGTCCGCTTTTGAGTATATCCCAGGCCACTACGCCTTCGAGCGGGGTGACGATCTTGGTCTGAGGAGTCCGTGGCTCCTGCGCATCCTTGATTCCGATTTTCCCAGCTACGACGAGCACCCATGCAGAAGAATGCGCACTGCTATGCTGTTGCGGTGGAACTGCTGCCAGTGGACGTGGGTGGACTCCATCGGAGAGACTTATACTCCTGAAGGAGTGCGCTCCTCTTCTCCATTGTATGGGGACATTCGCATTGGTGTGGACGACAAAAACGTGAAGCTTTCCATATTCGATGGTGGTATGATTGAAGGGCACGACATTGTGGTGAACATCAACAGGGGCGGTACAACGGCTGCAATCCAGTTTACCTGGAGGAGCCCAATGACTCATGAGCTAGTTCTCAGAGCAGTCGAAGTCCCATTGACAACGTGACTTGTATTCAGAAGGCACAGGGCTAAAGATTTGTTTGCACAATCAGCACAGTAGACGTGCTTCAAATGCAATTCATGTGGATCAATAAAAACCCCATTGTGCCCTCTTTTTGTTCTATTCTGTATCCATCGTTCCCAGAATGCATCATTCCTCATTTCGTTTGGGATTGGGAGTGTGGGTGGATTTTGCAAGTGGCTGGGAGGCTGAAATGGGCCCCCATTGTACAGAGCAGTACCACCCTACCATTCGCGAAACATTGCATTTCAATATGTAATTCTAAAAAACATTGCCGAACCTCCTTCATCGGGAGGTCCTTCTCCCCCTATGACCGTGACACCTTAAACCCTATTCCCGCGGACACTCATTTCCGGAAAATAGTCATGCTCATGTTTTTTTCGACACTTACGACTCTGCTCATGGCTCATGCCGCTCATGGCTCATGAAATAGCAGCCCCCCCGCGCTGTTGCCTCCTCCATCCGGGAGCTGCAGTCATTGAGCGTACTCCGCTAATATTTTTCAAGGATGTCGTGCCGCCGAAATCCTGCTGACTACCCTTATTATGGCCACGATTATGCTATGTTCAAACCAGAATCAGGATACATCATTGTCTACCTCTCTGTTTTCACTGACGCTTCTAGAATCAAGCAGGAGTCTTTGCACGCAATGGAGTATTTGGAGGGCTATTATCGCTTTGAGCGAGGTGTGGGCGAGGGTCAATGCGGTCCGTGGGTCCTGAAAATTGTTGACCTCGATATACCAAGCTGGAATGGGATGCCGGACAGATCACGCACGGCCTCGCTTTGGCACTGGAACTGCTGCCAGTGGACCAGGGAGGACGGCACTGGGGAAAACTATATTCGTGGAGTTCACTCCGCTCTTCCAGTGTATGGAGACATTCGGCGGAGTTGCGAAGACGAATTGCACGGGCACATGAGGCCCACAGTGACCTTGTCAATGTATGATGGTGGTATGATTGATGGGCATGACATTGTGGTCAGCTCCACCAATGGCACTAGAACGACCACATTACAGTTTACCTCGAGGTGCCGCATCAGTAATGAGCTTGTTTTGAGGGCTATCGAAGTTCCGTCGACTTGGTGATGCCCATGTAGAAGGCAGAAAGGCTTAGATTTGTCTGGAGTTGCTAAATGTGAGACCCCGTGTTCGATCAATAAAACAACCCATCGTCCCTCAGTTCTGTGTGCTATGTTTCATTGTATTCAAGAACTGCAGTAATTGACCCATTGTTTACAATTTGTGGTCTCATTTCTACAATGTGCCTGTCCATATGAATATACAAGAGTCAGCGATATCAGAGTCCTGAGGTGAAGGAAATCCATGTATGAGTAAAAGGAAACATGTACATGCTGAAGCTCGGAAATGCGGCACCGCATTTCATTTTTCTTCATGCACCTCCATTTCCTCCGTTGTGGTCGTAACGGAAATGCTGTAACGCATTTCATTTCTTGACATGGCATTATCATACTTCGAATTGGAAATGCGGCACCGCATTTCCATATTGGACCTTGAATTGTCCAAGCATGTCCAATCGCCAATGCTTGTCCATGTCCATTCTGGAAATGCGGCACCGCATTTCCATGTCCGTCATCAAAATTTCGTATTGGACAATGGAATGCGGTGCCGTATTTCCGTCCAACAAGACGGAATGCCCACACGGGTCTGGAATTGGACAAACAACGATGTCTGTTTTGGAAATGCGGCGCCGCATTTCCATGTTTGGCAATCGAAAGTTCTTATTGGACAATGTAATGCGGTGCAGCATTTCCGTCCAAGGGTCTGGAATTGGACAAACAACGATGTCTGTTCTGGAAATGCGTCTGCAGTTGGAAAAACGTCCATCTCCAAAATGGAAATGCGGCACCGCATTTCCATGTCCGCCATTTAAATAACGTGTTTGACCTCCGCATGCGGGGTGGCATTTCCATTTACCTCCATGGAAGGAGCTGGCAATCGGAAAAACTGCCGTGTCAAAAACGGAAATGCGGCACCGCATTTCCGTTTGGCCGAACAGTTTCTGATGTCCAAACCATGAAACGGAAAATTGTTCTTTCCCGGTTTTGGAAATGCGGTGCCGCATTTCCGATTTTGGGAGGGATGTGGTTTGGTCGATGGTGTCGTTGAGAAGCACATAGGAGAGGGGACATGAAGGACGGGGAGAATTTCCTTTATATACTCAGGAAGGGAATTTTAATGTATAGAGAGTTCATTAAAATTCTATTAATCTTGAAAATCATCAGTATCGTCGTCCTGTCCTTGACTGTGCTGCTCCGCCTCCACCCCGTCATTGCCTTTCTCATCTCCAGCGGACTGCTCGTTGGCCAGGCTTTCGAAAATCCCATCTTCCCCTTGCGGAACCGACCATCTCACCTCCGTTGGGTCGTCGTCATCCCTGTCTGCATCGTTCTCATCCGCTGAATCACATATGAACTTTCGCACCCGTCTACCTGTCTCAGCTACTGCTAACTCTTTCCTTATCCTTCTGTCCTCCCTAGCCCTCTCCAAAATCTGCTCTACTTTACTGGGATTCTCACATCGTCTAATCGCTGTATTTGCGAGTTTAGCCGCATAACTAGGAAGGGAGTAGTCCTTCACCGGGCTCATCATGAAATCGGCCCTCGCAAAGAACGGGACATTCTTCCTGGCAGGAAGTGTAGGCCCTACATGTTTTGACCCGGATCCTGGAATCCTGCACATAACAATCACCAACGAGACCAATGAGAACCACAGTCCGGAAATGCGTTTGACAAAAAATCACCCAGAAGGCTTTGCAAACTTACAATGTTTGCACTCACTCGTATTCCAGGTTCTCCTCGGCATCAATGTCCACTGTCTCTTCCTCCGACTCTGACGAATCCGATGAGTCTTTGGCTTCGATGGGAGCCTTCACATTCCGTTGCAGCCCTTCCAGATGGGATCCCTAGATGGATGTGTCCTCCTCGTAGGCAAAGAGGTGCCGGTCCAAAAACCGCCTAACCCACATTGAGGCACCTGTTACAATGCCATCCACACATTATGACATGGCCCTTCAGATGTTGCGAATTAAAGCATAACGAGAATTTGCAGAACAACATAGAACAAGATTCTGCATACCTGTCCCACAGATGAGGTCGAGCATTGTGCCCTCCACGTCAGTGCATGTCTCCATAATTGCCTGAATGAAGGCAGGGCTCTGAGTCCGTGAATACCGCAGGGGTTCAGTTGAAGTGAGGCTATGAGGGAGAAGTTCCGTGGGAACGTTGTTGAACAGGACGTCGTAATCGATGGGGTTGCAGTTCGGGTCAACCAACAATCCCTCCTTCCGGAAAGCAAAGGTGGAGTTCTCCTTCACAAAGCAGTATGCATCAAACTGCTTCGTCTGCATACACAGCGGGGAACGATTAGAAATCGAATGCGGCACCGCATTTCAAAACTCCTAAGAAAATGAAAGGACAAGTGTCAATGTCGTAATTACCTTCTTCCCTTCCGACCGAAGACCCAATGTGTTGATGCACGTCCACTTCTTCTTCAGAATTGGGACGGCGCTCTTGCAGGTCCACTTCGCAATTCCTGTCTGCGTGTTTTTGCCTCTGCTCGCCAAGACAACCACACAGCCTCTGTCGTCCAACACCATGCGGGCGAGCCCGAATCTTTTCTTCCAAAAGTCCTCGGAGTACTTGTTCCAAGATGGCAAAGCTTGCAGTCCTTCCACAGGCTCTCCGTCCGGAATATCCAAGATGATCATATCGCAAGACCACTCGGTGGCATTTCCGCCCCTCCTACAATCATTGTCTGCACACACCCTCTCAAAGAACGAGACCATCTTCAGAAACCCAGGGGTGTCGGAAGGCTCTTCGGCAGCCGCCTTCTTCAGTGCTCTGCCCTTCAGACCCTCCATGGTCTTCATGTATGCCAACTTGGCTGCCTGTCCATCCAAAGCCGCCAAGAAACTCTCATTTACACACTGGACTACTGTATCGGGATCCACTTTCGGCCTCTTCATTTCCACCAGCTCGAAAGGGTGCCCCCCCCGAGGGGTTGAAGAGTGTCTTCTTTGCCGAGCTAGTTCTCGTCCCTCTCGTGACAACGGTGGGCACAGGGGATTTCGGCTGCGTTTCGGGGGGTGTGCTGGTTGCAAAGTCTCCATCGGAGTCCTCTTCGTCACCATCTTCCTGCTCTATCTGTTTCTGCTTCTTCATTTTCTTGGGTGTCACAACTGCTGCTCCTTGCTGGCGAGTCCTCTTCTTCGACCCCTTCTGTTGAGCCTGCACAGCTGCATCCACCGTCTTCTGTGCCATCTCAGCTGTCTTTCTGGATTGTTCCAGAGCAGCAGCTTCCTTTGCCGACTCTGGCCCAGCAGGGACACGTCTTTCCTTTCTCTTCTCTTCTGCTTTCGCGTGCAGATCTTTCTTAGACTCGTCAACAATTCCGCCAGACGTGTCCAGGTACCACGGGCATCCAACGAGATGCGCGACATGCCAATGTTTCTGCATCTCGGGTGTGTAGACACAACTTGGGCCCGCCATGGTCCAAGCCATGAAGAACGGGGGCTCTTGAGCCAGGGCCCCTGTCTGAAGAAGCACGTATTTCATATACCTGCAGGGCAGTCAGCATGCGTGAGCAAAAGTTGTACTCACAGAGTGCAACCGAAAACATAAAATGTGAATGCGGTGCCGCATTTCCCAGGCAAACCTCATAACCAGGCTTTGCATACAAGGGCAGCTGGGCTTCACCTGTAAACAATTCGCATTGCAGCTTTTCTCGCTCCCTCCTGATGTGTAAACTCCACGCTCCTTCTTGCTGTCTGCAGCTCCCTGGCGAAGAGGTTGTCCTTGTACGCACATCTGAAACGTGTCACGTAGTCTTCCAATGTCTGTGTTCCATCCCATTTGACGTACAAGCCGAACGAATTTGTATGCATTACGACTTGCTCCTTCGCATTTGTCATTACCTGCGATTCCCACATGCATTGTCACGTAGCAGTTCAGGGAATTCATTTCAGAAAGCAAATCGGGGGAAGTACCTTGAATTACCTGGAACCACCAAGTCATGCGGTTGAGCCATACATCCACTGCAGGGTCAGAAAGTTCAAGTGGAAAAGACCACATTGTCCTTATACTCTCCGATGCATTCTAGATCAACAGCCACCGTGTTTGCCATTTCCGATCCAATGTGAGGAGCAGGAAGAAGAGTGGCTATTGCTAGGAAGGAACTTCAGTGCATTGAAACCTCACCTTCTCTTTCGCCTCAACACATGCCGTTGAGAGGTGATGCAGTTTCTCCAACTGCATGGACGGCTGCATGGCGTAAGGGAGCTGCCAAGACAAAACAGTTGATTAAGCTACGGAGGAAAAGGAAAGCACAAGATCAACTACGAAGAAAAGTAGCAATTCAGGCATGGGAGCTGCTGCTAGGTCTTGTCTCTTGGGATGCGATGTTTGGGGCATATCGATGGATCAAATGTTTGAGGATTGGGGGTTGGAATTTGAGACAATGACTTAGGATGACTCATGCTCACATAAGATTATGCCAAAACTAGAGCAGGTTGCTGTTATGATCTTCAGATTATTGGTTTGAGGGAAACATCGTGGCACTTAGAGCACAAATAGACTTATACCAGTACACTCACGGCAACGAATAGGTGTTGATTATTGTAGAGTGAAGAGCTTAGCATCATGATGTTCTGTTAGAGGGCTATTTGGGACTTAGACACTTTTATGGATTTTGTGGGGTACCCTTAATTTTTGACAGACTTATGGATGGTAGACTTGGACTAGCACAGGCCTTGGGGGTGGTAGACAGGCTTACACAGTCAGTCACAGCATTACACAGTTAGACACACTTGACACAGCTTGTCACAGTCTGACACAACCTATCACAGTCTATCACAGCCTGACACAGCCCAACACAGTCAACCACAGCCCGACACAGATTCACACATCCGGTCACAGCTCGGCACAGTCACAGCCCGACACAGCTTGGCACAGCCCGTCACAACATATATAGGGAACGGTTATCATTGGCAGGGAACGACACCTGCAGAGGGAACGTGCTTACTTCTTGGGTGACAGTTAGTTAGTTAGGCGGTTAGAATAGCTTGCAGATAAATTAGGCAGAGCAGCAACATGGAGGACACTTCTGGGGGAGAGCATTTTCTTGGCCATGAATAGAGGATATCAGGCGGAGAGCACAAACAGGAGCAAGGATAGAGAACACAGTGAAGGAGAAAAGACGATCTGTAGATGCTTGATACATGCAAAGCTGTAGGGTGATATTGTAGAGCAAATTAGAGACACCATGGCTTCGGTCTGTTACTTGATGAACCTACCTTCCGCAATGTTGTGTTGTATTGATCATGTTGTATTGGAGTTCCATGTGTTTGACCTATCTGCAACATTTAATCTGGAACCTGGTGGATTGCCGAAGCAATCTGATACTTAAATATAAACAATAAGATAACTTGCTGACATGAAGGCAAGAAGGAATACAAACAAGAAGCACTTCCATGATATACTGGTTGTAGGTCATGACTGATTGTTCTGAGCGGGCTGAGTGTTTAGAGATATCCAACTCTTCTATCTTGGAGTTTCCACCTCGGATAGCGAAGGGATGGGTGAGTAAAAGCCGCTCGACATTTGGCAACCATACTGGGGATCTGGGTCAAGAACAACCAGATGTGACAGGCATCTGGTGGGATCATGGTGGTTGGAGAATCAAAGAATTTGATATGAATCAAATTCCCTGTGGAACTGAGAAAGAAAGATTGTCCAAACAATTCTTTCAGAGGTTCTTGGAATTGCCAGACGGTTGCAAAGAAAACATTCTTAAGAGAGTGCATGATGCAGATCCAGAGTGGGTTCTGGAGAAAGGAGTGATAAAGATTTATCAATTGGCCTGTAGAGGGAAAGCAAGTTGGTTACCAACACTGGTTTATGTGATAGCGTTGTTATCCATTAAACGAGTGGAGTTTGAAGGCTAGGAGGAACGGAAAGTGAATGTTTACACTCATATGCATGAAAAATTGGTACTTGTAAATAATTGGATTCCTAAGGATATCATGTAGATCAAACTTACACCAAGAATAGCTTTCCAGACGTGCTTGCCATATGGTTATATGGTAACGGAGACTTCTAGTATAGCCAAGGGTGCATTAAAGCTTGAGAGAAATCCAGGCATATACGAGAGACACTACAGAAGAGAGTTTTGGTTATTGCCTCATTAAAGATATGAAAGACATGGGACATGAGTGATGAAAGAGAAGCTAGACTTCACAGATATTCAACAAAAAGATAAAGTTATTTGAAAGCTAATTATCCATATCTTTGGGAGAGAGGAATAGACATAGGGGAATCATCTGGACCTCTCACACCATTAAGATCAGAGAGTACATCACCCATACCGGAAGAGGCAGAGTTGGATGCCACTCCTTCTTATTTTTTACAAGAAATATTAAGGGATTTGATAGAGGAAGAAGATCAACCACGAGGGGAGGTTAGCTATTTCATGAGCATGAGCGGCATGAGCGGAGTAGCAAGACAATCGGTTTTCATGAGCAGAAGTACAAATTTTGAAAATAAAAAACATTATAAAACATTAATTTAATGGAATGTGTAAGAAAAAACAAATATATTATTCGGCACCTTGAAGGGGAAATTGTAGTTTTGAGAGTTGTGCTCATGATATTTCGTCTTCCGCTCATGCCAATTCCCAGCGACATGTGCAAAAATGGCGCCGAATTTCGCGGTAAATGTAATACAGATGCTTGCACGGATAATACTTTGAACCCTTCTTTGCTTCCATCAACGAGAAGTCCGTACAATTGCAAGTCGGCTCCACTCCAATCGTAATTGTGTATACATCGTCGCGTACAGCCGAGCTGGCCATTGCCATCCGATAAACACGCCCAAGGCCGGGTGGAGGTACGTCCACGGAGCTCTGAATAGTGCAAGCCATCCCAAGAGCATTGGCAATCCGAGTCTCATTCAACTTGTTGGGAGGGTGTCGTCTCTTCACTCTTCCGAATTGCATTGTGGGATGTGTAGAATTGTCTAATCCGTCTCTACTGGACTAAGCAGTCTGCAATGACTGGGTCTGAGGAATTGGAAATGCGTGGGCCGGGACGTCTGTGCGTTGCACCATTCAAAATCCTGCTGCAGATAGAGCATCCGCCTCATTCTGAGAGAGGCTGCAACCCGATGCAACAGGCCAGACGCCCGGAGGCTCCGGCATTCCCTGAATCCCGTATTTGGGCTTGCCAAATACACAGGTCATTATGTCGTGCCTACAGAACCAAAACGTCTGCGTTGTGGCGTAAGCAAATGTGGGAGTCAAAAATCTGCCGCTGAAACAAGGTGCAGGTACAGCACCGTGTGGGTTCCTCCGAATCATCTCACCACAGCGTGCTCTCGTATCCACCCGAATGGCGCAGCACTTCCCTCGAAATGCCGGCAATGTCCTTGCAATTCTCCACTGTGACTCCGACACTCTTGTCTCCACAATGGGTATGTTGTACTGCGTTACTACAGATGGCTCGTTATGTTCCTCGGGCACGTGCCCTGTGCTCAAAGGAGATGGCGATCTTGAACGTGCAGGACTTGCGGTGCTCGACAAGACCTCCTCGGGCAACATCACGGGACCACGAGGGAGCGTGCGAATATTCTTGTCAGCTCACCATGAATCATCTTCCCCGCCAGGTGCCTCGTCAAGTCTTCGTCTCACTGGACGGGTATGAACATCTCCTTCCAAATGTTGGCCTCTTCGAAGCAATGGCGTGTCTCGAAGGCCCTCTCGCAAGGCCGCCGCCCACTTCCGAGGATTCTTCGATCTGGAGGCAGTCCGCATCAGCATTTCCTGCCTGTCCGGCCCCAAGCCCCACTGTTTCCCTTTCAAGAACTCGTTGTACCTGCATTGCTGCATAATTGACCTCACAATGTCCTCCGTTGTGGCAGTGAGGATGTCCACCAGATGCGCCGCAGAGGAGGCACGCCAGGAAGAATGCATTGATTTGGCCATGTTTGTCGTGGGCATGTCGGTGTCGGAGTCGAGACACATTTCTTGCACAAGCACATGTTGAGGTTACAAGCAAGTTACAAATAATGCCAAGAATAATATTCAACGAGACGCGAATTCGTGCAACTCACCTCCCGCATATAGTCGCCGAACTGGAGGAAACGATAATGCCACCATGCCAGCCAACTGACCATTGCTCCCTCGTCTGATTTCCTTACAGCACCTGACGATGTCCACCAAGCCCGTATACATGCAAACTGTGTCTCTGCATCATCCAAGGTGGGAGCGCGCTTCCACGCAAGACACATGGAACGGTGCTCCTCTCTGAAATCTGGCGCCACGAGCCTGGTTGTGTACTGCGAAAGGCTCTGCAGAAAATGGAACCCACAAGATCTCTCCTTGCCTTCCATGGGAACATTGGGGTCTTGCCCATACACCCTTCGGATGGCAGCCCAATTTGCTTGTGCGTTGTCCGCCATGAAACCACGGAAATTGGGAGGGGGCAATCCCGCCTTGGCCATCTATTCGTTTATTCCCTGCCAAAGAAGCATCTCCGATTGTGTGTCCTCTCCTTTCATCTCACAAATAGCAATTGTCATTAGCATCCTGCAGTGGGTGTCGTAGACATGTGCACCCATTGTCACCCACTGGTGATTCGTAATTCGCTTGATATGGTCGAACATGACCCAACTGTTTGACAAGTCCCCACTCGTCATCCTGTCGACCAGTTCGACGCCGCTGCCAGGTCCACACGTGGACATTTTTGAATACGAAACAACGATCTGCCTCAGTCCCTTGTCCTGGAAACCTACTTCCATGAATGTAGTCATATCCACATCGTCGCTTCACCTCCAGAATGGAGTGCATATCCGAGCCACGCCCAATTTTCTGTTTGCATGAGACAATGTGGTTTCGGACATTCGGTGACTCCAGCAATGCCTCCATTTCCTTCTCATCGAGAGGAACTCTATCGGAGCCGTCTTCCGACATAATTCTGGCCAATGCCATCTTATGGGCGGCTTGGAGCTGTATCTATTTGGGTTTGGCACCCGGTCTCAACTTAACCTCCTCCTGAACGAGCTGCTCTGCCTCGTGGGCAGCCTCCCGCGAGTTCCCCCTCGCCAATTTGTGACAATGGGAACCAACGTGTATGCAAGCTCGGGTGAGGTCAGGGAAACGGTGCAACACATAGAACTGCTTGGCATTACAACAGACATGCAGTGTGGTGGTTCTTTGCAATGCGCACACTTAAATGTGGAGTTCGGAACCTTCTCCTGAGCTCGAAATGGTTGATGAGCTGTGCCTGTCCAATCGGTCTCGTTCCTGTGACCTCTGGATTTAAAATGGAAGCAAGTTGGGGAGAAACACCGCAACGCGCCCGCACAAACAACGTAGCGCACCCTTACACCATCGAGCATCTTCATGCTGGTGGTTTTGGTGACGCACCAAGGATGACCATCATGTTTTCTATCCATATCTGTCAACATTCCGGACGCCCTCGAGTAGTCCGTCCGAGGAGGGAACTCAAAGAAGATATTACCGTCGACGTCTGCGGGAAGGCATGTAACCGATTTAATTGCAAACTTGCTGTAGTCCAGCCCGGCCAGCTCTGAGCGGTGTCCCTCCATGTGAAGCCCTCGCAGAATTTCAAGAATAGATCGAACTGCGGTGCTCGTGCTGGGAATATGACTCCCTCGTCCACTGACGTCCATTGAGGACTTGCCTGATCTCCAGGACAACCTCGGAACTTCCATGACCTTGTCTGAGTCGGACAGGTTGTGAACAATCCGGTTCTCGCTCGTCTTCATGGATGGGTTCGGCTCTGGATTTACTTCGTTGCGGACTTCTCTCTTTGAGGTAGCCACTCTCTGATTCGCGGATTGTTTCGTGGAAGGTGCCAGGATAGAAGGTGCATTTGGCGGGCAAATGAAGTCCCCAACAACCATGTATATGACGCTATCTGATGGTGGAACTCGCCATTCCCTGCCATCGCCGAAGTCATCGTGGAGCACAACAATACTCTCGACAACAACGTCGTTTGAGTCCTTTCTTCCCGGGGGGTGCACTCTTTATAAACTGTGCGTATCACGTGCGTTCGTCGCCTAATAAAAAAACCCCCTGTATACGGGTCCTTGGATAATTTATACCCCCTCTGTACATACTTTTTGAAGATTATAAAATCCCCTCCTGTAAATATACAAAAATTTACAATTTTTGGAAAGTACCCCCTTCTGTATGTATATTCTCATTTTTCATCATTAAAAATAACCCTCCAATATGTATATGTATGTTTTTATATTATATCGAATTTATTCATTTAAAACATAATAAAAGCTAACACATTAATTAAAAAATTTATTTGCCTTTGATAAAGTTGTCAAAGACTTTTCGGTCATTTGCATCAAGAACATACGTGTTTGACTTGACATTGTACTTTAAACATGCTAACGCGATAATGGAATCCAAATCAACCATCATGTTATCCGTCAAATCGTACGTATAGACCCCTCCTCGAATTTTTTGGTATCATGCTAACCCAATCTCCATATGAGAAGGACACTCCAATAAATCAACAGAATCCCTACATTCTACAAACCGCTTATTGATTTTCTTCCGCATTCTTTGAACCCTGCCCAAATACCAAGTGCCTTTGGTTGCTCCTCTGCAGGTTTTCCCTGGTCTACCTTTCCTGTTTGTAGTTTGGATCGCAGTCTCCCCATCAACAAAAAATACAGCACAATCCGAACCCAATCCCAAGCTCGTGGCTTATCAAATCGCCTTACTGCAACAACATTGCTTGCGACCGCTCATGATGCCGCTTTTGGCATCACCTTGAGCAAAAGCTCACCTTGAACCTTTTTTGACTAGGAAGATAACCTTGAACTAACCATGCGCCCCAATCACTACAATTGGGTCCGCCTTGGAATGTTGGCCTGAGGTATGGGAACATGCCAAAGCCGCACTACGACTTCATCCCGAGGCTACACGATTATAGTACGTGAACGGAAGCACGTAGCTTCCGCGTTAGCCCGCACTACAAGGCAACCCCCTCGGTAGCGCAGTTATAGTACGCGCACGCGCCAGGTGCGCACTAACACGTGAACTCCCAAGGAAGGCGCAAGTTTCCTTGCCCCTTGGATGGGAGTCACCCGATTTCGGCACTACGCAAACACACGATTAATCCAATTTCTCCCACTTCTGTAAGCTAGCATGCATTCTACACACTAGCCAACCATACCATGCATCACCATTCCAAACAAAATAGGATGCACAACATTTGGAAACCATTTCATTTATAACAAAATTTGTACAATACAAGTTTTTGCAATCGGATTCCTGAGCTAGCTAAGCCGGGCTAAGCATGCATTTCCTCGCCCACGATCCAAGGTTGATGTCCCCATCAACGTTTCTTCTGCTTTTGAGGTTGCCCTTCGAAAGTTGCAACCGCCTCGGATGCGTTTCCCATTTCTGAGGCACGCACCCAAGATGCCTCCACATGATGATAGCCCTTCCATTTCACAAGATATTCCGTTTCTCGATTCTTGAACCTCCTCGACTTAAGCACTGCCTCGACCTCGTACTCAGGTTCATTTTCATGATCCAACGACACAGGTGGCGGACGCAACACTTGATGCCGATTCGGACGCGCTTCATCTTTGAAGTAAGGCTTCAAAAGAGAGACGTGGAATACCGGGTGCACCTTGCTGTTTGCCAGCAGCTCCAATTCGTACACGTCCTCATTCATATCCTTCCGGATGCGAAAGGGTCCCGCATATGGAGGTACGAACTTCGGACTCACATCCGGAGGTAGTCGGAAATTCTTATGTTCAACCAGACCTCCATGCCTGCCTCAAACTTAACTTCCCTCCGCTTCCGATTCGCCTGCCGTTCATACCGTTTCCTAGCTTTGGCAATGTTGTACTTTGCGAGCTTCAACAAACGCTCGCGTTCTTCCAGTATCGCCGCTGCTGCCAGTTCCTCAACGTCCTGGGCGGCCCAACTTGTCGGCACCAGAGGTGCCCTTCCATAGACCAATATGAAAGGGGAAACTCCCGTTGCGGAGTGTTTTGTGTTATTATAACAGAACTTTGCCGCGTCCAAGTGCTCCACCCAGTCTGATTGGTCTGCCGACACGTAATTCCGCAAGATCTGCTTCACCACGGAATTCACTCTTTCCGTTTGGCCGTCTGTCGTAGGTCGGAAGGCGGTGCTCATCTTGAGCCTTGTCCCCATCTTCTTCCAAAGTGCCCTCCAAAATTTACTCGTAAACTTTGGGTCGCGGTCCGAGACAATATCCTTCAGGAGTCCATGATGCTTGAAGACGTGGGCAAAGTAAAGTCGCCCCGTTTCCTGCGCCGTTGCCGTCTCCTTGGTGGGGATGGAATGGCCCATCTTATTGAACCTATCCACCATCACCATGATCGCATCGAATCATTTTGACAGCGGCATAGCAGTCATGAAATCCATCGAGACACTTTCCCAAGACCCCTCTAGAATCGGCAAGGGTTGTAACAACCCCGCTTGCTTTTTGTACTCGCTCCGGTTTTGTTGGCATGTGGTGCATGTCTTGACATACTCCTCGGCCTCCTCCCTCAGTTTGGGCCAGAAATATTCTTTCTTCAAGAGTGCTGCGGTGCGCTTGGCTCCGCCGTGGCCCGCAAGCGGGCCATCATGACATTCTCTCAAGAGACTATCTCTGATCCCTCCCTTCAACACATAGAGACGCTTTTGCTTATAACAGAGCAGTCCATTTTGCAAGTGGAACTGCAATTTAACCCCCATCCTCAAGTCCCGCATCACGGACTTCGTCATCTCATCCTTCCGGTAAGCCTTCCGGATCTTCCTTTGGAGTGTCGTCTCGCCCCTGTACACCAACATGAGCTGCTGCTTTCTACTTAAAGCATCGGCCACCACATTGTCCCGTCCCGGTTTGTACTGGATATCCACGTCAAACACCGCCAAAGTATCTTGCCACCTAAGTTGTTTTGGGGACAACTTAGGCTGCGTGGCAAAATACTTCACCGTGACATTGTCCGTGAACACCTTCACCGGGTTGGAACCAACATAGTGGCGCCAAAGCTCAAGGCAATGCACCACCGCCTTCATTTCCTTCTCATGCGTAGGCCATCGTCGCTCCACTTCATTCAGTTTCTTACTTTCGTAAGCCACTGGACGTCCATCCTGCATGAGTACGCCCCCTATTGCAAAGTCCGACGCATCCGTATGAATCTCAAATGGACGGTCGAACTCCGGGATTTTTGAGGACTGGAGCTTCCGCCATCCGCTGCTTCAACTCGGCAAAAGCTTGGCCACAAAAGGTGTTCCATACCCAGACTTTGGATTTACACAGAAGGTCTGACAGCGGCCCCGCGATCTTGGCAAAATTTCTCACATACTTCCGGTAATAGGAGGCGAGTCCTAGGAAGGATCGCACTCCCGGGACCGAAGTCGGAGGCTCCCAGTCCAAGATCGCCCTCACCTTTCTGTCATCCATTTTGATCCCATCCTGTGTAATCACATGCCCCAGGAACTCCACCTTTGTGACCCCGAATTCGCACTTTGAAGTTGAATCCATCAACCATTTGAGTGGCTGGTGATCCGTGACAAGAGTGAAGAGATTGTCGTATAGATAACACCTGAAGTGTGTCATGGCCAACACTGCAGCTAAGCACTCCCCCTCATATGAGCTACTTTGCAGCGTTGTTCGAGCGGCTAGCATAAGCCACTACGAACTCTTTTCCCTCATCATCCACCTGTGTGAACACCGCTCCAAGCCCCAGCATGCTCCAATCCGTATGCAGCTGAAAGGGGCGCACCCTGATAGGTCGTCTCAGGATAGGCGCCGAGGTCAACCTCGCCTTGAGCTCTTGAAAAGCTCATTCTTGCTCATTCTTGCTCATCTTCCCACTGCCACTCCTGGTCCACCTTGGTCAGCTTGGTTAGAGCCTTTGCAATAGCACTAAATCCCTTGACAGACCGTCTATAATAGTTCGCCAACCCCATGAAATCTCGAACTCAGCTCACATCCATGGGGCGTGGAATCTGTGCAATGGCCTCTACCTTAGTCTATTGTACCCCCAATCCTCCAGGATATATCACGTGGCCCAGATACTCAATCTGGTTGTGGAAGAACTTACACTTCCCCGGATGAAATTTCAATTCGTGTGCCCTCAAGCGCTCAAACACCACCCGAAGGTGTCTCTCGTGCTCCTCCACCGTAGCACTAAAGATGATGATGTCATCTATGTAGCACCGAGCAAAGTCCACCCCTGCTAGAATCCTGTCCATGACTCTCTGGAACTCTGCAGGAGCGTTCTTAAGCCCGAGCCTACCGGGGTTACACAGTCCATAGGATCCGTGACAGGTGGACGTGGGTTAACATCCGGACAGTGGCCGGCGAAAAAGTGGACGGAGGCACGTTTAGAAATGGACACGTGGACGCCAGGGCGAGACACACAGCCGGACATGGATTGCAAAGGCGAGTGTCATCAAGGAAAAAGACAAAATTGGCCGTCAAAGTACCTACCCGACACATTAACTTATTATGGGCCCATTAATGCATACATGGAAAGGGTAACGGAACCCTTTAAAAGTACCAAAAAGCGAAATCCATGTCACATGTGCTATCCTAGTGGACAGTCCAGAGTGGAAAATCCATGGAAGGAAATTAAATCTAAAATCCAGTCACAACAGTTACAGCCAATCATACGCCAGAAGCAGGATCAAGAAAAGGGAGGGATTTTAAGCGTAAGAGTCGGCGTCATTCCAAGTAACGGGCGTCTCGACGGGACAGACCATCAATGCTATGGAGGAACTAACAGACTATACGCTCGCGATACTACTTACGCAGTGGCACGGGGATAGAAGAACAGAGAGTGTCTTTTCTCTTAATCGATGCTTGCAAGCCCCGCAGGCTTACAAGAAATTACCCATAGCATTTTGTGGCAACCATACGTTTATGCTTTGTGCATTGCAGGCATTTCTTCAATTGTTACAGCCAAAACCTTTCTGTGGGTCTAGAATGAAGAGAGTGAGAGGAATGGAAGAAATCAGGGTGAAGAGCACCACAATCCTGCAGAAACAAACGATTGCTACTCCACAGGCGGTACAGTTACTGAAGGAGCTGCGATTAGAAGGATTGCAAAGCAAAGATTGGACATTGCACCATAGGCAGTACATGTTACAATTCTTGCAGAACTTGGAGCCTAGGACAAGAGCAACAACGGTGAAGGGAGTTGAATTAGAAATTACTCCCCTATACCTACAGCAATTGTTTGAATTGCCATCAGGTCAGGTGCATGTGGAGGAGCACAGGGCAAGACTGCAAATAGGGGACTTATTCCAAGAAGGGAGTTTCTTTAAAACTCAGGGTTATGCTTGTACCAAGGCCGTGTACCTAGGGCTAAGGGAGGTAGGCCAGGTATTGAACGTTCTGTTTGTCATGAAACAGAACCAACAGTATTTGAAACCGCCACTGATATAGGCAATCCTTCCCGTGCTCATTGATCCCCCAGAATGTCGTCTTCTGCTTGTCCGCCTCCTTGATCGGCAACTGGTGATATCCGGATATCCAAAGTGCTAAAGACCTTGGCATGCCCAATGGCATCAAAGATCTCCTCCGGTGTGGGCATGGCATACTTATCGGACTTGGTCTGATGAATTACAAGCCGGTAATCACCGCACATACGTCTCTCCGTCCAATTGCCATAGACATCCTTCTTGGTTGGCATCACTGTGGCTGAAGCATACTCTCCACCAGAGAGCTCCACCAAACCAGCCTGCTAGAGGTCTTGAGTCCTCATCTGAATCAAAGACCTCTTCATGTCACTGTATCTATAGGGTCTCCGAAAGATTGGCGTTTGCAACCATGCATTGTGCACAGTCTCTGCCAAATTGCAAGATGGCATGTCTGTCATTTCCTCAATGTTGTCTGAATGAAGGCAGGGCTCCCAGTCCGTGAATACCGCAGGGGTTCAGTTGAAGTGAGGCTATGAGGGAGAAGTTCCGTGGGAACGTTGTTGAACAGGATGTCGTAATCGATGGGGTCGCAGTTCGGGTCAACCAACAATCCCTCATTCGGGAAAGCAAAGGTGGAGTTCTCCTTCACAAAGCAGTATGCATCAAACTGCTTCGTCTGCATACACAGTGGGGAACGATTAGAAATCGAATGCGGCACCGCATTTCAAAACTCCTAAGAAAATGAAAGGACGAGTGTCAATGTCGTAATTACCTTCTTCCCTTCCGACCGAAGACCCAATGTGTTGATGCACGTCCACTTCTTCTTCAGAATTGGGACGGCGCTCTTGCGGGTCCACTTCGCAATTCCTGTCTGCGTGTTTTTGCCTCTGCTCGCCAGGACAACCACGCAGCCTCTGTCGTCCAACACCATGCGGGCGAGCCCGAATCCTTTCTTCCAAAAGTCCTCGGAGTACCTGTTCCAAGATGGCAAAGCTTGCAGTCCTTCCACAGGTTCTCCGTCCGGAATATCCAAGATGATCATATCGCAAGACCACTCGGTGGCATTTCCGCCCCTCCTGCAATCCTTGTCTGCACACACCCTCTCAAAGAACAAGACCATCTTCAGAAACCCAGGGGTGTCGGAAGGCTCTTCGGCAGCCGCCTTCTTCAGTGCTCTGCCCTTCAGACCCTCCATGGTCTTCATGTATGCCAACTTGGCTGCCCGTCCATCCAAAGCTGCCAAGAAACTCTCATTCACACACTGGACTACTGTATCGGGATCCACTTTCGGCCTCTTCATTTCCACTGGCTCGAAAGGGTGCCCCCCCAGGGGGTTGAAGAGTGCCTTCTTTGCCGAGCCAGTTCTCGTCCCTCTCATGACAACGGTGGGCACAGGGGATTTCGGCTGCGTTTTGGGGGGTGGGCTGGTTGCAAAGTCTCCATTGGAGTCCTCTTCCTCACCCTCTACCTGCACTATCTGTTTCTGCTTCTTCGTTTTCTTGGGTGTCACAACTGCTGCTCCTTGCTGGCGAGTCCGCTTCTTGGACCCCTTCTGTTGAGCCTGCACAACTGCATCCACCGTCTTCTGTGCCATCTCAGCTGCCTTTCTGGATTGTTCCAGAGGAGCAACTTCCTTTGCCGACTCTGGCCCAGCAAGGACACGTCTTTCCTTTCTCTTCTCTTCTGCTTTCGCGTGCAGATCTTTCTTAGACTCGTCAACAATTCCGCCAGACATGTCCAGGTACCACAGACATCCAACCAAATGCGCGGCATGCCATTGTTTCTGCATCTCGGGTGTGTAGACACAGCTTGGGCCCGCCACGGTCCAAGCCATGAAGAACGGGGGCTCTTGAGCCAGGGCCCCTGTCTGAAGAAGCACGTATTTCATATACCTGCAGGGCAGTCAGCATGCGTGAGCAAAAGTTGAGACCAACGTACTCGCAGAGTGCAACCAAAAACTTAAAATGCAAATGCGGTGCCGCATTTCCCAGACAAACCTCATAACCAGGCTTTGCATACAAGGACAGCTGGGCTTCACCTGTAAACAATTCGCATTGCAGCTTTTCCCGCTCCCTCCTGATGTGTAAACTCCACGCTCCTGCTTGCTGTCTGCAGCTCCCTGGCGAAGAGGTTGTCCTTGTACGCACATCTGAAACGTGTCACGTAGTCTTCCAATGTCTGTGTTCCATCCCATTTGACGTACAAGCCGAACGAATTTGTATGCATTACGACTTGCTCCTTCGCATTCGTCATTACCTACGATTCCCACATGCATTGTCACGTAGCAGTTCAGGGAATTCATTTCAGAAAAGCAAATCTGGGGAAGTACCTTGAATTACTTGGAACCACCAAGTCATGCGGTTGAGCCACACATCCACTGCAGGGTCGGAAACTTCGAGTGGAAAAGACCACATTGTCCTTATACTCTCCGATGCATTCCAGATCGACAGCCACCTTGTCTGCCATTTCCGATCCAATGTCAGGAGCAGGAAGAAGGGTGGCTATTGCTAGGAAGGAACTTCAGTGCATTGAAACCTCACCTTCTCTTTCGCCTCAACACATGTCGTTGAGAGGTGATGCAGTTTCTCCAACTGCATGGTCGGCTGCATGGCCCGAGAATAGTGTTTTGCAATCTCGGGGATGAAGTCCTTTCCAAGTGCCGGATCTGCAATGGCCACCAGCTTCACAAGCTTTGACTTATATTTTGTTCTGGACTTGACCCCGGCTTCCTTCAAGTGCTCAGCCAATGACTGCAACGTTTTGACCTGCCCCTCACTTTCCATGAAGAAGCGTTTGGCATGGGCCGAATCCAGCTTGATGTTTGACTGCCAACAAAAACATGCAGAAGCGTTACATTCGATTCATGTGGAAAGATTACTGAAAATTGGGGAAGGATGAGCAGAGGGAAATGGGAGGACGACTTACTTCGTATATCATCTCCACCATTCCATCCATAATGAGACGATACCATGTCCGGTCAGTTTTTGCCACGACTTTCTGAATGAGCTCGGGCTCCAGCATTTCCGCAAACATGTGCGGATCAGTGAGACCAGTTTTCCTTAGCCTATACAGCATATGTGCCATGTGGGTATGCACGTACGCATTTTTAGTGACCCTGCAAGGCACACTCTCCGGTTCAGTCCACGAAAGCACGGAAACAAAACAGATTGGAAACCGAAATGCGGCACCGCATTTCAAACGTGCTTGGGAGGGTATGAGTATCTTACAAGTTGAGGTCCGCCATGGCATTCTTGAGCAGGGAGGAGTCTGCCGCCTTCACCTTGAGGATGACACACTCCACCATGTAATGCCAGCCAATGTGCTTGGCATGGTTCTGCTTGATGTACTCCCACCAGGCAAGAAGTCGGTGATTCCCGTCCCACACAAAGAACATTTTACCCGACATATGGCCGAAGTCTGGATCACCCTTCAGCGTTGCCTCAAATTCATTGTTGCGAGTGTGCCAGTGGGTATCCCATGTTGTCAATTCATCCGTAGTGGGTCCACGAGATTCGCCGTCCTCATTCTCAATGGAAACGTAGAAGGCTGGCGAACCTAGACGGTACCCTTCTCGAAATGCGAACTTCAGCTTATCCACATCTCCGGGACATGTCTGCCTGACGATGGGAAGGGAGACCATGCGACAGAGTGGGATTCGAAGAGTCCGCTGGAATACCCTGTTGCCCAGAACTCTGCCAATGCTACTGTGTGTCTCCTCCAACATTGTATCCGCTGCACTTTGGAATTCCTCCGGAGACATTTCTGCTGGTGGCGGTAGGGGCTGAGCAGCTGGAGCATCCCCAACTGGAGCTTCACTCTGGGGAATCTTTGCGGGCAATTCTGCAATTGCAGAGGCCTCTTTCGGGCCTGCAGTATTCTGAAGATCTTCCTCAACGGTGGTCAGGTCTTGCTGCGAACGTTGAGCGGCAGCACCCTCCTCCGGTACCAGATCGACGAAATCGGTCGATCCCATTGCCTTTGCTGCATCAGAGACGCCCCCAACATCTCCAGGCTGGAAATCAAGCAGGAATTGGGCTTCAGCTCGTGAAATCGGTTTTGCGGGAGACTGCTCCGCCCTCCCCCTGATTGCCTTCTGCTTCCTCATTCTTGCAGGTGAAGGTGTATGCTGCAATTGAATTTGCTTCATTCGCGTGGGTGGGGGGGAAACGGCCTGGTCCGGTTCAGAAACAAATTGAAGGACGGGCTGCTTCTTCTTCGTCTTTGCTGGAGAAGGGCTAGACCCCTGCTGGCGATTCTCCATGACCTTCGAACGCGAGTCGCTCTCTGGGGTTTGAACTGCAATGACTTGCCCTTTGAAGCCGCGTCCTTGAAACGCACAGGGCTAGGCCTGGCAGGAAGACCCGGCTCGTGGATCGGCTGGGTGTGCGTGCTGCAGCTAGCTCCACGGACTCTGCCTGCGGCTCTTCGGATTCCTGCGATCCCTCCAGCACGTCCACCTTTCCGGTTAGGCATGCAAACATCTTTTGCATTCAAGTCTCCTAGCATACAGTCTAAGAATTGCAGAAGAAAAATGAGGGGGGTTTCAGTGCTCGATCAGCTCGCGAATCCCGATAGCACGGAGCTCTCACTGGTGGCTGGGTTGCCCGCGTGCCCTGATGCTACGAGATGGCAATCTCCTCCTGTAGACGCATATGCTTCCTCCCCTTCGGCATTGGCCTACGTCCGAAGTACAATTTTTGGAGCTTGCGACGATGTCTCTTCTCTGGTGCACGCACTCCCTCCCTCTCACGTTCGAGCATAAGAAGAAAAGAGACAGGGAAAAATGGCGAAGAGTGTAGATGGAAAAGGCGCGAGAGGGGTGACTGAGTAGACACGACAAAAGAAGATGAAATGGCGGTGATGCACCACTTGGGTTCAAAAGGGTTGGACGAAAGTGTCTCCTCGTGGACTTTGCGTCATTACCAAATTCAAATCGTTCAGGGTACGCCTGCCATCCGAAACACAAACATCATTATCCAACGGTCAGGCCGCGCCGCCTCATGCCACTTCATTCAGATAGAGTGCAGATATGTGCCGCAATTCCGTTGCTCCACGTGTTTACATATCATGGCATTTCCGTCCCAGCGTCTGATGAGTTGGAGTGAAAATGCAAATGCAGCGCCGCATTTCCGTTAAGTACCATCACGACGCTATACATACCGTACTTGTTGGAAGAAAATGCGGCACCGCATTTCCGTTCCACCTTCACAAACCTTAGTTTTTGAACGGACATGCGGTGCCGCATTTCCAGTCTGGAGACTATGAAGGTCTCACATGGATGGAAATGCGGCACCGCATTTCCGTCCCACAGCTGCATGCCTGAGATACAAAAGGGAAATGCGGCGCCGCATTTCCATTCTGGAATGTCGGAAGGTGCGATTCGGACGGAAATGCGGCACATCATTTCCGTTCTCGTGGTTCATGATTTTCAATCTGAACGGAAATGCGGTACCGCCTTTCCGTTCCACCTTCACATACCTTAGTTGATGAACGGAAATGCCGTGCCACATTTCCGTTCGGGAAAGTATAAAGGTCTCACCTGAACGGAAATGCGGTGCCGCATTTCCGTCCCACAGCTGCATGCCTGAGATACAAAAGGGAAATGCGGCGCTGCATTTCCATTCTGGAATGTCGGAAGGTGCGATTCGGACGGAAATGCGGCACATCATTTCAGTTCCCGTGGTTCATGATTTTCAATCTGAACGGAAATGCGGTACCGCCTTTCTGTTCCACCTTCACATACCTTAGTTGATGAACGGAAATGCCGTGCCACATTTCCGTTCAGGAAAGTATAAAGGTCTCACCTGAACGGAAATGCGGTGCCGCATTTCCGGTCAGGAGAGTATGAAGGTCTCACATGGATGGAAATGCGGCACCGCATTTCCGTCCCACAGCTGCATGCCTGAGATACAAAAGGGAAATGCGGCGCTGCATTTCCATTCTGGAATGTCGGAAGGTGCGATTCGGACGGAAATGCGGCACATCATTTCAGTTCCCGTGGTTCATGATTTTCAATCTGAACGGAAATGCGGTACCGCCTTTCCGTTCCACCTTCACATACCTTAGTTGATGAACGGAAATGTCGTGCCACATTTCCGTTCGGGAAAGTATAAAGGTCTCACCTGAACGGAAATGCGGTGCCGCATTTCCGGTCAGGAGAGTATGAAGGTCTCACATGGATGGAAATGCGGCACCGCATTTCCGTCCCACAGCTCCATTCCTCATATACAAAACGGAAATGCGGCGCCGCATTTCCGTTTTGGAATGTCGGAAGGTGCGACTCGGACGGAAATGTGGTGCCGCATTTCAGTTCCGATGGTTCACGATTTTCAGTCAGAACGGAAATGCGGTACCGCATTTCCGTACTAGAGAGTATGAAGGTCTCAAACGGACGGAAATGTGGTGCAAAATTTTCGTCCCTCCGCTCCATGCCTGAGATAGAAAACGGAAATGTGGCGCCGCATTTCCGTTCTAGTATGTCGGAAGGTGCGACTCGGATGGAAATGCGGTGCCGTATTTCAGTTCCCGTTGTTCATAATTCTCAATCACAACGGAAATGCGGTACCGCATTTCCGTTCTGGAGAGTATGAAGGTCTTAACCGGTCGAAAATGCGCTGCAGCATTTCCGTCACTCGGCTCCATGCCTCAGATAAAAAACGGAAATGCGGCGCCGCATTTCCGTTCTGGAATGTCGGAAGGTGCGACTCGGACGGAAATGCGGTGCCGCATTTCCGTTCTGGAGAGTATGAAGGTCTCAAACGGACGGAAATGCGGTGCAGCAATTCCGTCCCTCAGCTCCATGCCTCAGATACAAAACGGAAATGCGGGGCCGTATTTCCGTTCTAGAATGTCGGAAGGTGCGACTCGGACGGAAATGCGGTGCCGCATTTCAGTTCCAATGGTAACGATTTTCAGTCGGAACGGAAATGCGGTGCCGCATTTCAGTTCGGATGGTTCACGATTTTCAGTCGGAACGGAAATGCGGTGCCGCATTTCCGTTCTGGAGAGTATGAAGGTCTCAAACGGACGGAAATGCGGTGCATCATTTCCGTCCCTCAGCTCCATGCCTCAGATACAAAACGGAAATGCGGGGCCGTATTTCCGTTCTGGTATGTCGGAAGGTGCGACTCGGACGGAAATGCGGTGCCGCATTTCAGTTCCCCTGGTTCATGATTCTCAATCAGAACGGAAATGCGTTACCGCATTTCCGTTCCACCTTCACATACCGTGCTTGTTGGATGGAAATGCGGCACCGCATTTCCGTTCTGGAGAGTATAAAGGTTTCCCAGGACGGAAACTCGGTGCCGCTTTTCCGTCGCATTGGTGCATGACTAAGATGCAAAACGGAAATGCGGCGCCGTATTTCCGTCCAACAGCAATCGAAAGTATCAGTCCGGTCGGAAATGCGGAACCTCATTTCCGCATGCGGAACCTCAATGGGTTGCATTGTTCCGAAACAAGACAATTGCGGCGTGTCTTGATGAGCACAACTTGGTTGTCTGACCGTTTTAACTAATAGTCCTGGCACTTGTCAGTGTGAACGTTCATGTCTGCACCGAGAATACTGGTGGATCCACCCTCAGGAGAAACTGTCAGGAGATGTTATTTCGTCGCCGAATCAGCCATCATTGTCATACTTACTAGCTATGGAATCACACCTCTCACCTTCATGCATGTAGCTTGAAACAATACTTCCCACTTCAATGTGCGACTTCCAATCGTCGATGGGCTCCGCAGATCCACTTACATGGTGCCTATGAGCCTTGGTCTTTCGCTATACTGAACCTCGCACTTGCCAACTTCGTGCGGTCTTCGATGGCTCCGAATTCCTACGCTATAGTTTGCTGTCCTCCGCAACTTGGGAGACCCTGGATCCCAAACGAGGGAGGACTTTGCAGAGTGACTGAAACTTACCTTTGTTCCAAATTCAAGCTCAAACCGGGCACAGTTTATTTGGAAGAAGAAAAGAAGGATGTTCGTGGACAGGTTGACGAGACCATTGTCATGCTAGGTAACGACGGAGGTTGCGGAATCGAATGGCACGTACCCCCATCAGACACCATCCTGTACCGAGCTGTGGGAATGCCCATTCCCTTTCCGAATTAGTCGCTGCCCACACCATCCACAAAGGAGTCCGGAAACCGACAGGCGGCCACTGCCAACAGAGAGGTATGCAACGATAATCATTCCCGATTTGGACCGTCAAGACCCTCTATAGCTTCTCGTGTGGACGTATTCGACATTTCCGACGAGGAAGATGAGTGCATTGAGGTCCCCATGTCCTCCACACGGTCGTTCAAATCCGACATGGACGTCTCTGCAGGTGCTACGCATGTACCCTCGAGCATAACTCCAACCCGGTCCATTGTGCAGCTCCTACGGCAACATCACCTCGATGGTTCTCGCTCCGAGCTGGCTGCTCTCGACTATGCCAAATTTCCAGTCAGGAAGGTAACGTATCTGCCTCCCGAAGTCGATGACAATGTCATCTTCGAGTTTCCACCTGTTACTTCCTCAAACAAAACCTCAGGGATGTTAACAGACATGGATCGAAAGCATGACGGACACCCCTGGTGTGTGACAAAGACCAGTAGCACGAAAATTGCTGATGGTGTTCGTATACGATACGTCCTCTGTGCCGGGAAGCTGAGGTGCCTCAATCCCGCCTGCTTCCACTTTCTTTCCAAAGGAGGGTGGAGAAACGAGACGGATTGGACTGGCACAACCCATCATCCATTCATTGTCTCCAGCCAAGCTCCTGCGGGTACTTTCAAGTGCGCACATTGCAAAGAACCACCGACGTGCATGTCCATGTGCAGAGCCAAGCAATATTACGTAATCCATTTGCTCCCGGACTTGACTAGAGCTTGCATACACGGTCCACTGCCACCCCTTGGCGAGAGGCAACATGCGTGAGGCTGTGCAGGAAGCACACGACATCATAAAAGAGGAGGTGAAATTGAGCCCCGGAGCCAGACCAAAGCAGATTCAGCTGAAGGCAGCCCACAAGGTTGCTCTTGGCAAAATCATGTCTAAAGATGGTTTAGACCGAGTGCCCTTGAACGAAGAGAAGATGCTTGACCTGTTGGAGTCCGTCTCGTACGTTTGTAGTCCAAATGTGCGGAATCACATCGTATCTTGCAAGCAGGAGTTCGGCCGGGGGTCGGACATGCACTCAATCCGGGAGGTGAAACGAATGACTGGATATGACTACATCCAAGGTAGCAGGTTTCCAGGGCAAGGCAGCAAATCCGATCGTTGTTACATTTTTAAAATGTCGACGTGTGGGCCTGGAAGTGGAGTCGACTTGGTCACTCGGATGACAACTGGAAACTTGTCGAATGCTTGGGTGATGTTTGATCACATCAAGCGAATTACAAACCATCAGTGGGTGACTATGGGTGCGCATGTTTATGACTATCACTCCAAGAGGCTCATGACGATTGCAATCTGCGAGATGAAAGGGGAGGACACACAGTCGGAGATGCATCTGTGGGAGGGCATAAACGAGCAGATGGCAAGGGCGGGATTGCCAGAGCCCAATTTCAGGGGATTCATGGCAGACAACGGGGGGCTTCTATGTCATGAGTGGCATGAGCATGAGCGGAAAAAAAAAACATGAGCAGACCATTGTGTGTCCACGGAAATAGGGTTAGGAGGCACGAAAATAAGGTCATGTGAAGTTGGAATGTGGCACCAGTGGACTTGAAATGCAACATTTTATTGCAAATTTTGTGGCAAGCCACGTCTATACAAGTGTGTTCTAACTGTCATAGCCGGAATGGGCACTACTCTCCTACACCCTCCGAGGAACTTGCCCCACCTTCTTCCTCATCCCCCTCATCCTCCGAGCTCTGTGATGCATCAGTTCCACTATGCCTCTCAAAAATCCCGTCCTCTTGGGGGACTGTCCACCTCACCTCCTGGGAATCTTCTGCATCTTCTCCCCCAGTTTCCTCAGCTGAATCCAAGACAAATCTACGAGCCTGACGGGCTCTAATAGCTGCTGCCTCCTCCCTCATCTTCATTTTCTTGAGGCTTGCCTCGTCTAAAATCTGCTGTACACGACTAGGTTCGGAACACCTCCTAATGGACACCGAAGCAAGCCGGGCAACATAAGTAGGAAGGATGTAGTCCCTTTCTGGACTAGGCATGAAATCCCCCCTGGCAAAAAAATGCACGTTCCTCCTGCCCTTGAACTGCGGTGTAGACGTCCCTCCTACAGTACTTGGCATCCTACAGTAAGAACAAATCCACTTGAAGAATGTCAATACCAGCAGAAGCAGAAACGGTCTTTCAATGAAATAAAAGAGCGAGGGGAGGTGCCTCACAAAATCAGGAGGCAACTTACAATGCGACCACTCACTCGTAAACCATTTTCGGCACCATTTTCCTAGGTTGGGCCCAAAAATGGCTAAGTCCCAGAACTGACTGGGCGCGGAACTAGAAAAATGGCGCCAAATTTCCGGTTGCGATTCCAGCCACCCTAGGGACTTAGCCATTTTCGGGGCTGAAAATGGCTAAGTCCTAGATCTGACTGGGCCCCGTGTTAGAGGACTGTCTGGGACTTAGACACTTATACGGGATCTGTAGGGTACCCTTAATTTTTGCACAGACTGAGACCAACAGGAGCCTTAGGGGTGACAGCAGCGCACTTTAGAAGGGGGTTACACAGCCCGTCACAGCCAACACAGCCAGTCACAGCCAACACAGCCCGTCACAGCTTCGCACAGCCCGACACAGCCCATCACAGCCAACACAGCCCGTCACAGACACAGTGTCACAGGTTCACAGTTTCACACAGCTGTCACGACATAGGGAACGGATAGCAGGACAGGGAACGACTGTGGGGAACAACACCTGCGAATGGAACATGTTAGTTCACGGACGACGGTTAGTGAGGGAAACGGTTAGAACAACGGGTAGGAAGATAAAAGGAGCAAGGACTGAAAGGGGAGGGGATCACTTCGGGGGGGGACTTCTGGCATCAGGGGAGGGGGGAGAGCATCGAAAAGATGAGAGCACGGAGTAGGAGAAGGAATCTGTTCTTGATGAATGCAAGCTATAGAATGTAATGTAGAGATTAGAGACACCATGGCTTCGCCTGATACTGATAGATATTAATCTGATACACTTCATACTCACACTGTGTAGAGAGATCTGAGTGAAGCTGTGGAATGAATGGATGAGTTGATGGAATCCGATAGATTGATGAAGCAAACTGATACTTAATTATCAATAGTAAGGTAGCTAGCTAACATGAATGCGGAAAGGAAACAAATAGGAAACACCCCCATGATACACTAGCTGTAGGTCATGACTGATTGTTCTGAGCGGGCTGAGTACTTAGAGATTTCCAACTCTTCTATCTTGGAGTTTCCGCCTCGGATAGCGAAGGGATGGGTGAGTAAAAGCCGCGCGACATTTGGCGACCATACTGGGGAACTGGGTCATGAACAACCAGATGTGACAGGCATCTGGTGGGATCATGGTGGTTGGACCATTAAAGAATTTGAAGTGAATCAAATTCCCTGTGGAACGAAGGAAGAAAGATTGTCCAAACAATTCTTTCAAAGGTTCTTGGAATTGCCAGACGGTTGTAAAGAAAATATTCTTAAGCGAGTGCATGATGCTGATCCGGAATGGGGTCTGGAGAAAGGAGTGATAAAGATTTATCAGGTAGCCTGTAGAGGAAGAGCACGTTGGTTACCAACATTGGTTTATGTGATAGCATTGCTATCCATTAAGCGAGTAGAGTTTGAAGGCTGGGAGGAAAGAAAGGTGAATGTTTATACTCATATGCATGAAGAGCTTGTACTGGTAAAGAATTGGATTCCAAAGGATATTTTGTGGATCAAACTCACACCAAGAACAGCTTTCCAGACTTGTTTGCCATATGGTTATATGGTAACGGAGACTTCAAGTATAGCCAAGGGTGCATTGAAGCTTGAAAGAAACCCAGGCATATACGAGAGATATTACAGAAGAGAGTTTTGGTTATTGCCACATTAAAAGAAATGAAAGACATGGGACATGAGTGATGAAGAGAAGCTAGACGCCAGAGATATTCAGCAAAAAGAGAAAGCTATCTGAAAGCTAATTATCCATATCTTTGGGAGAGAGGAATAGACATAGGGGAATCATCTGGACCTCTCACACCATTAAGATCAAAGTACATCACCCATACCCGGAAGAACTAGAGTTGGATGCCACTCCTTCTTTTCTTTGCAAGAAAGATTAAGGGAATTGGTACGGGAAGAAGATCAATCACGAGGTGAAAGATCTGAGGTACATCCCTGGATAAAAGATTTGACAGAAATCTTTGATAAGAGTTGGCATGGAACACCAAAAGCAGGACTCCAGTTTCTGAAGCGGAAGGTGAAGAAGGAGGAGGATGTGGCAGAGCCAACGGAGAGTTCAGACTCTCCAACACCATTACAGTTGAGTTACATGTGAAGAAGAAACCCAAGGGCAGAACTTGGAGGATGAAAACAGAGAGGAAATTGGAAGAGGAAAATATGAAGAAGTAGACCCAACAGCTGAGGTTGAGACTACAACCAGGACATCCCAACCCGTTGGACCTGGATCAAGTGGAGCACTTGGATCACAGGCCAACGAAGGTGTCGGCTCAGGGGGATCAGGCGGGCTGCCTGGCGGATCTGGCTCTGGGGGGACAGGGAGTGTGGGAAGTAGTAGTGCAACTGAAGCTGGGAATACTGTGAATATCGTGGGGGCCAGTAGCAGGGAGTGCTCAAGGGCCACCACTTGGTGGAAGATCCACACAAAAACAAGGTCCAGAAGGACCAGACCAGCAAGGTGCCAGCACCTGTCAGTGGGCAGAAGGTAGGGCCACAGATGGCGTTACAACCAACACGGGCAAAACCACCTTTTCCAATATATTCAGGAAAGGGGATCCCGATGTACACATTAGCCAATTTGAGCACATGTGTATAGTGAACAATGAGAATGGCGATGATGCCAAGATGAGATTGTTTCCTTGTTCACTATCAAGAAAGCAAGTGAATGGTATGCAAGATTCCCTGATAATCATTTCCTAACCTGGAATGGCTTGAATACACATTCCGAAATAGGTTCAGGACAAGTAAAACTGAGGATGAAGTGTATGGAAGTTTACAACAGTTAAAGCAAAGAAGCATGAAACTGTTGAGGAGTATATGGAAAAGATGGAATTGATGATGAAAAACTGGCTGCAGTACCAGCACCCGGTTTACAGAAGACTTGGTTTGTGAGTGGACTAAGACCAGAGTTGCAAAAGAAAGTGGATATGTTACCCCATAATACAGTGGAGGAGGCATTTGAAACTGCAAACAGAATTGAGCAATTGGGAATGCTCAGGAGAGAGAAAAGGGATGATGAGGACTCTGAGGATGAGTCAGATGAAGAAGAAGAGCAAGAACTAAAAAGGAAGAGTAAGAGAAAGGAGAAGTTGAAGAGGGATAACTATGAAAAAAGATTGAAGAAATCTTGAAGAAGTATGCCACAGAGGCTGCAACACATTGGAGGAAGGGTGTATGGTGTGCAAAGTGCCAGAATGAAGGCCATACCACCACAGAATGCCACATGAAGGAGAAACACTGTACTATCTGTAAAATGGATAACCATTCTACTGAGAATTGTTACTACAACAGAAGGACAGCTGCAAGAGAACCTAGGCAAGTAAGGGTGCATCAGGTGCAGCCCCAGCCAAGAAGAAACAATGATCAGGACCACTATGGTAGGTCTGGTGGTTATAAACAATGGCATGGAAGGGAGAGGTAATTCAAGAGGGAATTACCAAGGAAATTCCAGAGGCAACTATCAGGGTAATCCAAGGGGAATTACCAGCCCGGGAATCAGGATTACAGAAATAATCCAAGAACAGACCAAGGGCGAGGACCCAATGGTGAAGAACTATGTTACTATTGTAATCAGCCAGGACATCGCAAGGCAGCCTGTTCATTCTGGATAGACACCAGAATGAGATGAGAGCTCCTGTGAATGAGGGCCCAGTGGTGGCAGCTCACATGGTTAGGCCATGTGTTGTACCAGAAGTAAGTACAATGATAGTAACAAGAAGCAAAGCCAAACTAATACCTCCAGTAGTTGAGGAAGATGATGATAATGAAGATGGCATGATATGCCTGAAGATGAGAGACTTGGAAAGATGAGAAGGAACTGCACAAGGAAGTGGCATACCATAAGGGAAATGCAGAAGAGTACTGATATTCCTGTGGCAGATTCCTCTGATTCTGATGGAGAAGAAGAAGTGAGTGAGGATGAAAGGAAGAAAGAAGATGCAGACATGCAAAGTAATGAAGAGACTTTGGCTGAAGTAATATGCAGACCAAACCAAAGAGATTACCATTGGACAGCTATTGGCTGTGGCACCTTATTGTAGGCACAGGCTGTATCAAGCAATCAATCGAATTGCCCAGGAGACAGGAAACACAGACCTGAACAGCAAGGTGACCAGTTATAATGTGAAGCCGGAGGCGAGAAACAGTCATGGACTTTGATGATTCTATGCCAGTAATCCAATTGAGAATTGGAAGCACAGAACTAACTGATGTACTGATAGATGGAGGTTCTGGAGTTAAATATCATGACAGACCAATTAAGAAGAAGCTTGGTCTAAGTAACATGAAACCAGCCCCATTTACAGTAACAATGGCAGATCAAAGAAGTGTACAGCCATTGGGATTAATAAGAGGAGTTAAGATACAGATACAGAAGATGAATTTATGATCACAGTAACTGTGTTGAAGATGGATGAAGTCATGGAGGCTTACTCCTTATTATTGGGACGTCCGTGGCTGAAACAGGCCAGGGTATTCCATGACTGGAATTCTCAGTTACTAACCGTGCATAATGGGATACACGAGATACAAATTACCACAAAGAAATCTAGTAGATTACCTGCTACGAGAAGACCTCGAGGAGTCAGAGAGTATGACTGGAGAGGAGGACTGGATGAGGAGCAGGAAGCTACCCTATTTGCTGCACACCCAGAGTGGGAGCAGGTTGCAGAGATGCGGCTGGAAAGCCTAAGTTGTTTAAGAGGTATCTGCTGTGGTGTAGTGACAGCAACACCAATTGAAGAGGAAACCAGCAGTTACCCATCACATTTCTATGAAGAAGAAAGAGAAGGAGAAATGGAAATCCTAGAGGAACCAGCCACTGTGAGCTTACAGGATGAAGTGGTGACTGGTTGGACAATCACAGCTGATGAGCAGGTGAGGGAAGTGAATGTGGGAACTAAAGAGGAACCGAGGATGGTGAAAGTAGGAGCTGATTTGGAGCCGAATTCTTTGAAGAAGCTAAAAGCTTGTTCATCAAATACAGAGATGTATTTGCTTGGAGCTATGAGGATCTAAAAGGGATACCACCTGAAGTCTGTCAGCATAAGATTGAACTGGAACCAGGGTCAGTACCAATCAAGCAGGCGAGGTACAGAATGAATCCCAACTACGCACAGAAGGTTGGAGAAGAGATCAAGAAGTTGGCTGAGGCTAAGTTTATATACCCAATAGAGTATACAACTTGGTTGTCACCCATTGTTATAGTTCCCAAGAAGAATGGTAAACTAAGAGTATGTGTGAACTACAAGAAGCTGAATGCTTGTACGAAGAAAGATCCTTTCCCTTTGCCATTCACAGAAGCAGTATTGGACACTGTGGCAGGCCATGAGAGATGTACTCATTCATGGATGGCTTCAGTGGTTATAATCAAGTGCAAGTGGCAGAAGAAGACCAAGGAAAAGACAGCTTTCATCACAGACTGGGGTGCTTATGCATACAAAGTCATGCCCTTTGGACTTTGTAATGCACCAGCAACCTTTCAGAGAGTGATAAGTGAATCTTTTCATGAGTATCTGGATGATTTCATGCAGGTGTTCTTGGATGATTTCAGTGTGTACAGCTCTAAGAATGAGCACTTGCATAAATTGGAGTTATGTCTGGCCAGATGATGCAGGATGAGAGGTCTGGGCCTGAATCCAGAGAAGTGTACTTTCTGTGTGAACTCAGGGGTGCTTCTGGGACACATTGTGTGTAAGAAGGGACTTCTTGTGGATCCCAGGAAGACAGAGCCATTAAAGCCTCTCCACCACCAGTGAATGTTAAGAGTTTAAGGAGATTCCTTGGGCAAACCAGTTATTACAGAAGATTTGTCAAAAGGTATGCACAAATAGCAGCACCATTGAGCAAGCTTCTGAAGAAAGATGCAGTGTTTGCCTGGACAGCTGAATGTCAACAGGCGTTTGAGGAACTTACACTGTCAGTAACAACTACACCTGTGCTGATTAACCCTCACTGGCATGTAGTATTTCATGTTCACTGCGATGCATCAGGAGAAGCGTTGGGAGCGGTGTTAGCCCAGAATGTTACAGGAAATATAGATTCACCTGTGTACTATGCTAGCAGGTTGATGAACAGTGCTGAAAGGAACTATAGCACAACTGAAAGAGAAGCACTGGCAATGATTTATGCAGTCAAGAAATTCAGGCATTACCTATTGGGAAGAAAGTTTATGTTTATGTGGATCACCAGGCTCTGATATATCTGGTGAACAAACCTTTGATAAGTGGAAGGATAGCGAGGTGGTTAATAATCTTGCATGAGTTTGAGTTCGAGGTTTATTTACAAGCCTGGCCGTTGCATCTTGTGGCAGATCATTTGTCACGACTAACAACAGGAGAGGCCGCCACAGGAGTGGACGATCAGTTACCTGATGCGAGTTTATTTGTAATGGAGGTGCAAGGAAGTGCAGATGAATGGTTAGATTGGCAGTGGCCAATCAGATACTACCTTACTCATGGTCAGTGCCCACCTAGTTATGGTAAGGAGCAGAGGAAGAGAATCGCTATCAAAGCTTTACCTATACTATGGTAGGAAGCAGAATGTATAAGCTAGGACCTGATGGAGTACTAAAACGATGCTTGTACCACCATGAAGTAAATAAAGTTTTGGAGGAAGTTCATAAAGGAGTGGCTGGAGGTCATTTTGGAGAAGAGACTACCAGTAGAAGATACTACTCGCAGGTTACTGGTGGCCTACTTTGTTCAAAGATGTACAAGTATTGTCAAGTTGTGATGAATGTCAGAGGCTAGGACCTTTGCAGAGATCTGGAAGGATGGCCTTGCATCCTACAATGCCTACGGAACCATTTCAGAAATGGGGACTAGACTTTGTTGGACCAATTAACCCACCAGCCAAGAATACACGGAACAGGTACATAATTACAGCCACTGATTATACTACGAAGTGGGTGGAAGCTAAAGCTTTGAGGGACAACACAGCCAAGTCCACAGCAAGGTTCCTGTATGAGAACATACTTACACGATTTGGCTGTCCCTTAGAATTATCAGTGATCAGGGAAGTCACTTCATTAATGAGACCATTGAATTATTGACTAAAGAGTTCATGATTGTGCATAGGAAGAGTACAACATATTACCACAGGGTAATGGGACAGGCAGAGGCTACCAACAAAATACTATGTACTATCTTGGCTAAGATAGTCAATGCAAACAGAAACGGATTGGGATACAAAGCTGCTGACAGCTTTGTGGTCATACAGGACTTCATATAAAGTCACCACTAAGTATACACCATTCCAATTAGTTTATGGTATGGAAGCCTTACTTCCAGTGGAATTCCTGTTACCTACCATGAGAACGGAGTGGGGAAAGAGAATGGAATTGCAAGATTCCATTAAGGTCAGGAAACATGAATTATACCATGTGGAAGAAGTACGTGCTGATGCAGCTGATAATATGACCAGAATTCAGATGAAGAGGAAGGAACAGTTTGATGAAGGCAAGTTAAAAACTTTTAAGACGGGAGATTTGGTTCTATGGTTGCAGAAGAAGGGAAAGATTAAAGCTTCTAAGCTTAAATCACCATGGAAAGGACCTTATGTCATACAAAAGATGTATGATAACAACACCGCCATGTTACAAACCATTAACAAAGAAATGCTGGGAAGAGTCAATGCCAATAAGTTAAAGGGTACAGTGGTATCCATGACAAACCATTGCAGCATGATTTGCATGTTGAAACGCAAGAGCAGTCACGGGCTGCGCCAGTGTTACCAACGGAGTATGGAGCACTTGTCGCTAGGCCAAGCATATATGACCAGGCGGGCAGAACAAGCGTGACACAGCCTATCACAACCATCACAGGCACGACACAGCCTATCACAGCCCATACACAGCTATCACAGGTACAGCCTATCACAGCCCAGCACGGCGCAACACAGCCTATCACAACCTACCACAGCGTGTCACAGCCTATCACAGCTTACCACAGTGCATCACAGCCTATCACAGGTACCACAGTATGACACAGCCTGTCACAGCTCAACACAGCCTACTAGGGTTACACGATCCATAGAATCAGTGACAGGTGGACGCACAATAACTTCAGGAAAATGGCCGACGGAAGAAAGGACGGAAACCAGTTTAAAAATAGACACGTGGAAGTCAGGGCGCGACACACAGCTGAGAAGGAAGTGCAAGAACAGGTGTCATCAAGAAAGAGGACAAGAATGGCGTCAAAGTACCTACTTAGCGCGTCAATTCGGATGAATGGCGGGCCCATTAATGAATACGGAAAAGGGGAACGGAACAAACGGCAAGTACAGAAAAGCGAAATTCTTGTCACATGTGTGATCCTAGTGGACAATCCAGCAGGGAAAGTCCACTAAAGAAATTAAATTTAAAATCCAGTCACAGCGGTTACAGCCAATCGAAAGCCAAAAAGGGATCAAGAAATTGGAGGGAATTAAGCGCAAGAGTCGGCGTCGTTCTAAGTAACGGGCGTCTCGACGGGACAGACCATCAATGCTATAGCTTTGAAGCTATGGAGGAACTAACAGACTATACGCTCGCAATATTACTTACGCAGTGGCATAGACACGAAAGAACAGAGCGGAGCTTTTCTCTTGATCGATGCTTGCAAGCCCCGCAGGCTTACAAGAAATTACCCATAGCTTTTTGTGGCAACCATACGTTATGCTTTGTGCACTACAGGCATTCTTCAATTGTTACAGCCAAAACATTTCTGTGGGTCTAGAATGAAGAGAGTGAGAGGAATGGAGGAAATCAGGGTGAAGAGCACCACAATTCTGCAGAAACAAACGATTGCTACCCCACAGGCGATACAGATACTGAAGGAGCTGAGATTGCAAGGATTGCAAAGCAAAGATTGGACATTGCACCATAGACAGTACATGTTACAATTCTTGCAGAACTTTGAGCCAAGGACAGGAGCAACAACGGTGAAGGGAGTTGAATTAGTAATTACTCCCCTATACCTACAGCAATTGTTTCGATTGCCAGCAGGTCAGGTGCATGTGGAGGAGCACAGGGCAAGACTGCAAATAGGGGACTTATTCCAAGAAGGGAGTTTCTTTAAAACTCAGGGTTATGCTTGTACCAAGGCCGTGTACCCAGGGCTAAGGAGGTAGGCCAGGTATTGAACGTTCTGTTTGCCATGAAACAGAACCAACAGTATTTGAGCAGATCCTTCACAGAGGAAATACTCAAAGCCGTAGAATGGGCGGACATAATGTACAACGCACTGGTAGAGGAGATGAAAAGATTACAGGGTACTGCCGCAAAGTCTCCTATCATAGTGTCTGGCCCAATCATTGCTCAAATAATTCTTGATTCTGGCATACTTGATGCTCGAAAGAAAGAAGAAAGGAGAGTGTTTGAGCCAGAAACCACTGCAATGGAAGAGCAAGGCTCTTCACAGTGAGGGTGGACTGGCGGCAACCGAGAATAAGAGACAGAGGCGGGGAAAGATGGCGGATCCACTGGCTTCACGGAATCCGCATGATAATGTTTCCCAAGTTTTGTGCAGGAAGGGGCACAGCAGCACAGAGAACTGCTATTACTAGAAGCAGGACCTTCAGAGAGGGAAGAGGAAGTTACTTCAGTATCACAGCCATCACACAGATGATCGGCTTGTCACAAGGTTACAAGTTGTCCATGCAGCTCAACCAGAAATAATTGATTTGGAAAAAGAAGGGTTAGATATTCCAACTACAGAACAGATAGTGGCAGAAATTGAGAAGGGGGACCTTCTCTATGAATATTCTGGTCTGGTCAAGGAGACAGATTCCAGAGGTGCAACAGTTGCCCAAGGGAAATCCTGAGGTGCATATAATACACACACCTGTGTCGGAGGTACCACAGGTAGAATGTCAAGACACTGCAGCACCGGTGATGGATGAAGTGGTTCAGGAAGAAAATCTGGTGGGACAATGGCCTGAGTGGTTCGTGAGACATCACACTGTTGAGGATCAGGGAGAACAGCAGCAAGCTCACCATGATGACCCTCAACAGGCAATGCTTATGAGTTCCATAGGCAGGACACTTAATTTGTTGGGGACTTATGTCAAATCCCATGTTCCAACTACCCAATTGACAGCCTTGAGAGAGGAACTCAGGAAGGAGTTTGAGGCTCGACTAGCCACTGAGTGTGCAAACAAGGTCGATGAAGAGGTCACTCTCAAGATGCAGCAAGACTTGGAGAATACAGAAGCGGCTTTGCAATTGGCCAAGGAACAATTGATTGAGGCAGGCCTCGCGCAAGACCAATTGCACGAAGCACATAAGCAACAGCTATACCAAATGCAGGTGCAACATGAAAGCAAGTTGCAAGAAGTGAATGCACTACATACGGAGTTGCAGACAGTGCATGACAGGATGGCCATACAATGTGCTACACTCACAACTATGCTTGACCAATCTACAAAAGAAATAAACAGTCAAGCGGAAAAATGTATGAAGGCAGAGCAGAGAGAATGTTGAGCAAATGAAACTCATTGTCGATATGAAGAATACAATCTGTCGCAATGAGGATACTTTCAAGCAATACAGGCATTGAAGCTGATCAAGAGAGCACATCCTGGAGTTGCAACAAACGATCATGGCCAATAGAAATGAAATCTCGGTCACTAACAAGGCTTGGAAGGAAGCCAATAATCTACTTGCTGCCTATGCGAATTTGGTTGAACCTCATGCGAAGCGCATGGAGGCTTTACAACAGCAATTGGATGTGTACAAACTAAGAGAGGAGCACACTCTCAGAGGAACCACAAGCAACTTGGTGGATAACCACCTTATGCAGGTCTGGTTAGCACAAGGGCCAGTGGAGGGCAAAGCACCACGAAAGCTCACCCAAAGCGAGATGAATGAGCTCAGACTGCAAGTGCAGAACATTGCCACAACTACTATAGACAATGTCTATAGTAGGATAGCGGAGTTACAGGAGGATGTAGAGACGGACTGCAGACTCAAGTGGAGGACCTCACTTCAAATATCGACAAAAGAGTCTATATACCTGAGGAACAGCTAATGGCTTCTTATTTACAAGCCAGAACTTTGGCTTTTCAGTCTTCTTCACAGGAGGTGCAGGAGATGCCAATGATACAAGAGCCAGTGCCACCAACACCACAACAAGTCACTGTGCCAGTAGCTGACCCTGTTGTTACTACAACCACACCACAGCCACCACAGCCTGAGGTATGGGGCAATGCTGCTTTTAACCCACCTAAAACTCCAGCTGCGAGGGAGTACAGTAGGGCTATGATTATGCCCTTCAACCAAATTCCCATCATGTTGGATTTGGCTTGGAAAGAATTTAGTCCTCCGCAGTCATTGGCACATTACTACCAAATCATGCGCATTTGGCTGCCAGTGGCAACAAGGACTAAAGTTCTTCCCAACAATCGACCAATTGAGGATCATCACTTTGCACAATACTGGCATGAGGCAGGTACAATGTTGAAGGAATTAATTGCCTTCCAAGTTGTACATGGATTCATTTATACCAAGACCAAGGAGGTAGCAAGTATTGTCATGGGGCGGGTTATACTACGCTGCTTGTTTTCTGGTACGTTATCACATTGAGCAGCAAAAGATGCAATCGCGCTTTCTGAGTTATTCAGTGGGGATCATTGGGTCTTACCTTCAGTGCCACCTCATATGTACCTATATGAGCAAAAGTTATGATGCAAAAGGATTCTCAAATTCGTTCATGGTTTCATGCGGCCTGGAACAATTTGTCAACACAGAATTCGGCATTGATGATATTTTCTATAAGGGACATGTGGCATGGAAATACTTGCACAATTCACAAGTCATTGGTACCCCACTCACCTGGAGACAAGGAGCTCAGTGTCTTCACCAATTTTGCCGTTCAGCGTTTACAGCAAGTTTTAAAATATAAACTTCCAGACATGGTAGGACAACATTGTATGCCCCAGAGGATTCCACAAAAAGTTCGACAATAAAACACCTGAGAAGCGATGAGGATTCTGATACAACTGTTTCTTCAGCGGATTCTTTTGACATGGGAGAAGACTATGCAATTCAAATGGCAGAGAAGAAGCGACGGGGGTCTCCTATGCCTGAAAGGTTACCTCGATATCAGCCTCCAGAGGGAATCACTTATCCGGGTAGTGTTCAATCATCTCCGTCAACCAGTGACAGACCTCGGGCGTACACACAGTCCGCCACGAAACTCTCAACGTCAGAAAGGTGCTCACTCACAAAGGTTTGCTAATCGCAATCAGTAAACCGTGAGGACACGGCTTTTTGAGAGGGGAAGGGGTAATGTTAGAGGACTGTCTGGGACTTAGACACTTATACGGGATGTAGGGTACCCTTAATTTTTGCACAGACTGAGACCAACAGGAGCCTTAGGGGTGACAGCAGCGCACTTTAGAAGGGGGTTACACAGCCCGTCATAGCCAACACAGCCAGTCACAACCAACATAGCTCGTCACAGCTTCGCAGAGCCCGACACAGCCCATCACAGCCAACACAGCCCGTCACAGCCGACACAGCCACACAGCCAGTCACAGCCCAACACAGCCAAACACAGTCGCACAGCCAGTCACAGCCCGACACAGCTGTCACAGCCCACAGTTCACACAGCTGTCACGACCATAGGGAACGGATAGCAGGGCAAGGAACGACTCTGGGGAACAACACCTGCGAATGGAACATGTTAGTTCACGGACGACGGTTAGTGAGGGAAGCGGTTAGAACAACGGGTAGGAAGATAAAACTAGGAGCAAGGACTGAAAGGGGGAGGCGGGAGATCACTTCGGGGTGGGGGACTTCTGGCATCAGGGCTTGGAAATGGGGGGAGAGCACATCTCTAAGGGGAAAGATGAAGAGCACGGAGTAGGAGAAGTGACGATCTGTTGTTACTTGATGAATGCAAGCTATAGAATTGTAATGTAGAGTAGATTAGAGACACCATGGCTTCAGCCTGATACTTGATAGATATTAATCTGATACACACTTCATACTCACACTGTGTAGAGAGATCTGAGTGAAGCTGTGGAATGAATGGATGAGTTGATGGAATCCGATAGATTGATGAAGCAAACTGATACTTAACTATCAATAGTAAGGTAGCTAGCTAACATGAATGCGGAAAGGAAAACAAATAGGAAACACCCCATGATACACTAGCTGTAGGTCATGACTGATTGTTCTGAGCGGGCTGAGTACTTAGAGATTTCCAACTCTTCTATCTTGGAGTTTCCGCCTCGGATAGCGAAGGGATGGGTGAGTAAAAGCCGTGCGACAGCCCGGAACTGGAAAAATGGCGCCGAATTTCCGATTTTGCTACCAGCCACCCTAGGGACTTAGCCATTTTCGGCCCCGAACTGGAAAAATGGCGCCATTTTTCCAGTTCGGGGCCAAAAATGACTAAGTCCACCATTTTTCCAGTTCCGCGCCCTATCAGTTCTGGGAATTAGCCATTTTCGGCCCGAACTGGAAAAATGGCGCCATTTTTCCAGTTCGGGGCCGAAAATGGCTAAGTTCCTAGGGTGGCTGGCACCAAAATCGGAAATTCGGCGCCATTTTTCCAGTTCCGGGCCCAGTCAGATCTGGGACTTAGCCATTTTCGGCCCCGAACTGGAAAAATGGCGCTGAAAAAAAAAAAAATAAAAAAAAAAATGCCATTTTTCTTGTTCAAGGCCCCGAAAATGGCTAAGTCCCTAGGGTGGCTGGAACCGCAACCGGAAATTCGGCGCCATTTTTCCAGTTCAGTTGCGGTTCCAGCCACCCTAGGGACTTAGCCATTTTCGGAGCCCTGAACTGGAAAAATGGCGCAATTTTTCCATTTCGGGGCCGAAAATGGCTAAGTCCCAGATCTGACTGGGCTCAGAACTGGAAAAATGGCGCCGAATTTCCGATTTTGGTGCCAGTCAGATCTGGGACTTAGCCATTTTCGGCCCCGAACTGGAAAAATGGCGTTTTTTTTTTTTTTTTTTTTTCCCGGCGCCATTTTTCCAGTTCGGGGCCGAAAATGGCTAAGTCCCAGATCTGACTGGCACCAAAATCGGAAATTCGGCGCCATTTTTCCAGTCATGCAGGTAATTCGAAGAGCGGATGGATGGAAATCCGGCGTCGGATTTCCATCCTCCAGGTAAGTCGGCGCTGCAAATTTCTGTCATGCAGGTTACCTGTGAGCGGATGGATGGAAATCTGGCACCGGATTTCCATCCGCCAGGTACAAAATTTCCGTCATGCAGGTAATTCGAAGAGCGGATGGATGGAAATCCGGCGCCGGATTTCCATCCGCCAGGTAGGTCGGCGCGCAAAATTTCCATCATGCAGGTAATTCGGAGCGCGGATGGCTGGAAATCCGGCGCCAGATTTCCATCCTCCAAGTAAGTCGGCGCTGCAAATTTCCGTTATGCAGGTAATTCGAAGAGCGGATGGATGGAAATCCGGCGCCGGATTTCCATCCGCCAGGTAAGTCGGCTCGCCAAATTTCCGTCATGCAGGTAATACGAAGGGCGGATGGATGGAAATCCGGCGCCGGATTTCCATCCGCCAGCTAAGTCGGAGCGCGGCCGGATGGAAATCCGGCGCCGAATTTCCATCTTGTAGGTAACTCGGAGCGCCGAATTTCCGTCAGGCAGGTAATTCGGAGGGCGGATGGATGGAAATCCGGCACCGAATTTCCGTCATGCAGGTAATTCGGAGAGCGGATGGATGGAAATCCGGTGCCGAATTTCCATCCTGCAGGTAATTTGGAGCCTGGATGGACGGAAATCCGGCGCCGAATTTCCATCCAGCAGGTACCTTGGATCGCTGCTGGATGGAAATTCGGCGCCGAATTACCATCCTGCAGGTAATTCTGAGCGTGGCCGCTAGGTTTTTGGTCTAAAAAGACACTAAACCTTTAGTTTTTTTGGCTGAAGTCCACTTTTAGACACGTTTTTCAGGGAATTCTCGACTGCTAGGGGGAAATCCGAACGGCCCCGGACGGAAATTCGGCGCCGTTTTTCCGTCCTGGGAGGTTTTTATGTCGGCCAGACCCCCTGACACGACTTCCTTTGGGGGGCCCGGATGGAAATCCGGCGCCAAATTTCCATCCGGGGGATGCTCTCTGTCGGACAGGTGCCGGCCTCTCCGCCCGAAGCGACTTCATCCGGGCGTCCTCTGTTGGATATTCGGTGCTGAATTTCTGTCCGGGGATTGTAATTTGACGGCCAGATGCCGCCCTCTCCCCCCGAGCCGACTGCATCCGAACAGCCCCGGATGGAAATTCGGCGCCATTTTTCCATCCGGGGTGGTTTTTATGTCGGCCACTTTTCGGCCTGACCCCCCGACAAGACTTCCTTTGTGGGGGCCCGGATGGAAATTCGGCGCCGAATTTCCATCCGGGAGATGCTCTCTGTCGGACAGGTGACGGCCTCTCCGCCCGAGGCGACTTCATCCGGGCGTCCCCTGTTGGATATTCGATGCTGAATTTCTGTCGGGGGGGTTGTAATGTGACGGCCAGGTGCCGACCTCTCCCCCCGAGCCGATTGCATCCAAACGGCCGCGGATGGAAATTCGGCGCCGTTTTTCCATTCGGGGAGGTTTTTATGTCGGCCAGTTTTCGGCCTGACCCCCCGACAGGACTTCTTTTGGGGGGGCCCGGACGGAAATTCGGCGCCGAATTTCCATCAGGGGGATGCTCTCTGTCGGACAGGTGCCGGCCTCTCCGCCCGAGGCGACTTCATCCGGGCGTCCCCTGTTGGATATTCGGTGCCGAATTTCCGTCCGGGGGTTGTAATGTGACGGCCAGGTGCCGACCTCTCCCCCCGAGCCGACTGCATCCAAACGGCCGCGGATGGAAATTCGGCGTTGTTTTTCCATTCGGGGAGGTTTTTATGTCGGCCAGTTTTCGGCCTGACCCCCCGACAGGACTTCCTTTGGGGGGGCCCTTCCATCCGGGGGATGCTCTCTATCGGACAGGTGCCGGCCTCTCCGCCCGAGGCGACTTCATCCGGGCGTCCCCTGTTGGATATTCGGTGCCAATTTTCGTCCGTCCGGGGTTGTAATGACGGCCTCTCCCCCCGGGCCGACTGCATCCGAACGGCCCCGGATGGAAATTCGGTGCCGTTTTTCCATCCGGGGAGGTTTTTATGTCGGCCAGTTTTCGGTCTGACCCCCCGACATGACTTCCTTTGGGGGGCCCGGATGGAAATTCGGCTCTGAATTTCCATCCGGGGGATGTTATCTGTCGGACAGGTGCCGGCCTCTCTGCCTGAGGTGACTTCCACCGGGCAGCCCCTGTTGGATATTCGGTGCCGAATTTCCATCCGGGGGTAGTAATGTGACGGCCCGGTGCCGGCTTCTCCCCTTCAGCCGATATCATCCGGACGGCCCCCCACTTTCTGACTGCATACCGTTGGCAGTTATTGCGCAAAGACCAGGGGCCGCATTCCGGAGACAAGGTTCATTAACACTCTGACTGTGGATTTTTGAGATAGTTGGCTCCCTAGATTTGGATTAGGCTTCGTCGCACGGACAAATCAGCACCGCATTCCTTCCCATCGTTGTATCCCCCTTCTACCAAGGAGCTTCCCCGCACGCCATCCTGGCTGTCTTGTGTGCACATCTCCCATGGCGGAAAACCCGAGCGCTACAGTGTACTGCCCTCCTCACGAGCATAGAGCTTCATTTCCGTGCAGAGGGGACATCTGTCGTGTGATGGAGAAATATCTGTGCGTTCGATACCACCTGAAATCGGGGTCGGTTTTTTTGGAGGAGGAAAAGAAGGATTCAAACGGCGTTGTTGTCGAGAGTATTGTTGTGCTCCACGATGATTTCGGCGATGGCAGGGAATGACGAGTTCCACCATCGGACAGCGTCATATACAGGGCTGTTGGGGACTCATTTGCCCGCCAAATGCACCTTCTATCCTGGCGCCTTCCACGAAACAATCCGCGAATCAGAGTGTGGGTACCTCAAAGAGAGAAGTCCGCAACGAAGAAAATCCAGAGCCGAACCCATCAATGAAGACGAGCGAGAACCGGGTTGTTCACAACCTGTCCGACTCAGACGAGGTCATGGAAGTTCCGAGATCATCCTGGAGATCAGGCAAGTCCTCAATGGACGTCAGTGGACGAGGGAGTCATATTCCCAGCACGAGCACCGCAGTTCAATCCATTCTTGAAATTCTGCGAGGGCTTCACATGGAGGGACACCGCTCGGAGCTGGCCGGGCTGGACTACAGCAAGTTCGCAATTAAATCGGTTACATGCCTTCCCGCAGACGTCGACGGTAATATCTTCTTTGAGTTCCCTCCTCGGGCGGCCTTGCGAGAGGGCCTTCGGGACACGCCATTGCTTCGAAGAGGCCAACATTTGGAATGAGATGTTCATATCCGTCCAGTGAGACAAAGACTAAGGAGGAGTTTGTGCAGCTCGTTCACGCTCAACGCATCGGCGTTGAACGTGAACGAGCTGCACAAACTCCTCCTTAGGGATTCTAGAAATCATTGATGGGGAAAAGGGAATCCTCCATATGGATATTTTCAATTGCATTTTCATGTATCAAATTTTTTTTTGCAGTGTAATGAAATGCACCCCAAAACTCCTGGAATGAGGCAATATTCCATTCAAACTGAGATCCAACAGAAGCAGTTGTGGGGCCATTTCTGGAAAAAAGGCGCCGAATTTCTCTATTTTGGGCCGAAAACTGGCTAAGTCCCAACATGCACTGGTCTGGATGTGTCTGGAAAAATAGCGCCGAATTTCCCTATTTTGGGCCGAAAACTGGCTAAGTCCGAACATGCACGGGTATGATGTCTGGAAAAATGGCACCGAATTTCCAGTTACATGACCCAGAACTGCCCAACATCTGTGCAATCCCCGGCACACCATGTACCGAAATTCGGCGCCACATTTCCAAAATTTGGGCTTACACACCTGTCATGAGGGGACCGATAGCCGCGGAATTCGGCACCATTTTTCGCCAGAGAGACCTATTACCGCGAAATACGTCGCGGATTTTTCCGGTTACGGACCCTATACCGCGAAATTCGGCGCCATTTTTGCACATGTCGCTGGGAATTGGCATGAGCGGAAGACGAAATATCAGAGCACAACTCTCAAAACTACAATTTTCCCTTCAAGGTGCCGAATAATATATTTGTTTTTTCTGACACATTGCATTAATTTAATGTTTTATAATGTTTTTTATTTTCGAAATTTGTACTTCTGCTCATGAAAACCGATTGTCTTGCTACTCCGCTCATGCCGCTCATGCTCATGAAATAGCTAACCTCCAGACAACGCTCAGGCCAACTGGGCAGCGGTGCGGCGTGTGTACGGTGAGGACCCCAATGTTGCAATGGAGGGGAAAGAGAGATCCTGTGGATTCCATTGGATACAGAGTCTATCTCACTACACTACCAAATTTGTTGCTAGCTCATTCCAGGCTGAACACCGTGTCCTTTGTACGGCGTGGAAGGATGCACCTACATTTGATGACGCGGAGGTTAAGTTTGCTATCATCGAGGCTTGGTGGAACACGTCAGGTGTAGTGGAGACAACCAATCTGGGAGCCTTGCACAGCTGGTTGGGGTGGTGGCATTTCCGGTATCGACATTTCGGACAGTACATGCGGGGGGTATGATGCTGTCATTTTCTTGCAATTGTCTTTCTATTATGGACCTTTCCATTGGTCCCTCGCCATTGTTTGTGTCTTTGTAGGAGCGGTGCTTGGATTCCGACACGGACATGCCGAACACGAATATGGCAGAATCAGTCCACTCCTCCTGGCGAGCGTCTTCTGCCGCACATCTGGTGGACGTAGTGACGGCCACAACGGAGGACATGGACCGAGCAATCATGCAGCAAGCCACGTACTACAAGTTCCTGAGCCGGAAACAATGGGGCTTTGGGCCGGACATGGAGGAATTGTTGGTACGAACAGCTTCGAGGTCGAAGAATCCACTGAAATGGGCGACAGCATTGCGAGAGAAGATCAAAAGAACGCCTCTGCACTGCAAAGGTGAACACCTAGAGGGGGACGTCCGTACTCGCCCTGTGAGGCGGAGGATTGAAGAGGAACCCGGGTGCGAAGAGGATTCCTGGAGATCCGACAGGAACATTCGGACAACACCTCGACGTACAGTCATGTTGCCGCACAATGTGTCTTCCAGCAGTGGAAGCCCAAGAAATTCCAGATCGCCATCGCCTTCAAGCGGGGATTCCGTGCGAGAAATTCCCACCGCTCGCTTGCCCCAGATTCCGCCCGCTGTTATGCAGTATGGCCAAGCCATTGTGGAGACGACTGTGTCTGCGTCACAATGGAGAATTGCTCGCACAAAGCCGTCGTTTCGAGGCAGGTGTTCTGCAATTCGAGTGGATACACGGCAACGTTGTTTAGAGATGATAAGGAGGAATCCAGATGGGACTGTCCCTGCTCCTACTTTTACATGAAGATTTGTCCATGCAAAGTTTGTGGAGGCGATAACCACCCAGTTCTGGTTCTGCAGGCACAACATTATGACTTGCGTGTATGGAAAGCCCAAGTACGGCATACAAACAATGCCAGAGGGTCCCCCGGTGTGGCCGATGGAACCAGGTTGCGATCTGAGTCAGGTTGAGGCTGACGCCCTTACCGCCGCAAGATTTTGGATGGTGCAGCGCACTGACGTCCCCAGACAACCATTTCCTCTTCCACAGCCTCCACCACCGACCCCTGTGAGAGCAAGAACAATGGGACGCGATAGCTCTAAGCATCCTACACACCGTTGGGGGAAACCGAAGAGGCGGCGACCTCCCTCAAAAGTGAACGAGACAAGGATGGGGAATGCACTTCGGATGAACTGTACAATCCAGAGCTCGACAGAAGTGCCCCCACCAGGCTTCGGGCGTGTGTATCAGATGGCCACGGCAGGCTCAGCTGTTTGCAATGAGGTGTACACCATCACCATTTCAGAACTACCCACCTGCAATTGCACCGACTTCCAGATCATGGCGAACAAGGGGGCATCATACTGCCCTTGCAAACATTTGTACTACGTGTACCTAAAGAGACTCCGGTGTAATTCCACAACTCATCACTTCATACATGCACCAGGGTTGAGCCCCCAAGAGGTGCACACTCTTCTGAATATGGATCCAGGGGACCAGTGAGCTTGGCTTGCGGTCCCAACACAATGGTACGCCCATCCTTTTCGGATAGTAGAACTGTACTGCTGCAAGTAGCTCTGACTCTGGCTACAGAAAGGTCCAACTTATGTCTTGCCTACCAGTAACATGTTTTGCTCGAACTAAGATAATACTATGTCATTCACTTCTGTTTCCACGTGCATGTATTTTTGTGTGTTGGAGGGTTCTTGTTTTTCTGCTCTCCCAAACTTTGCTTTCCTCATTCGACCCCCGGCAAGGAAATGTGGCGCCGCATTTCCAAGTAACGTCGTAGGTACTGGTAGATGCGGCCTTCGTCATAGCAAGATAGTCGCACCCAGCCTTCAGGGAGCCGACCGTCGCCAACACCAAACTCCCCAGAAATTTCGTACGTGCGAGCCCTAACGCGGCACCGCACTTCCCAGTTGAGTCGCAAATCTTTCCCGCCGAATACCCGAAAATGACAGAATTGTGAAGTACTGCAGACTCTATTGGTGCAGACTCTATTGGTTCAATCGCGGCATAAGGGTCAGCTTCATTCCAATGTTAAGGCATGTAAAACCGCGGAATACTCTATACAGGCCAGTATGCGACGTCCTTTTGCCGTGGTATACTGGATTTCTCGTTGCACGGTCTATCATTTCCATGAGTGGATCTAAGAAACCATGAGCGGACTTGTTACTGACGACATATCTTCGCCGCATTACAGGATGTGGAACTTCCAAAAACGGCAAGGTCAAAATAAAAAACTATTATTTTAATACTTGTTTAATCTGCCACATTTCCAAATTTGGAGGAGTCCGCTCATGAAATCCGCGTGTCTTAGACTTCGGCTCACCGCTCATGCGGCTCATGCAGCTCATGGCTCATGGTTTCTGCTCATGAAATAGTAAACCTCGCAGCGCGGTGGCTAGAAGAAGTTCAAGCAAACGCTGCAATTCCTCACAAACACTCCAGGGCACATTTAAATTCCCCCCCTACAGGAACCTACACGGATGAAGATTGGCTGCTCCATGAATGTAGCCGTTTCAGTTTCATTCCCTGCCATGCAAACTATGGGCAATAAGTGCCAGGTGGGCCTATAGCCACCCGAGACGTCGAAGTCTATCCCCCCTTCGATGTAAATGCGGTGCCGAATTTCCATCCGGGGGATGGACTTCGGTGGCAGATTTCAAACTATACCCCGTGGATGAGAAAGAGGTATTGGTTCATCCACCGCTGGCGTGATGAACACGTTACACGATGATTGGTGGGTATGTGGGACCCAGATGCTCCATTATTGGAGACCGCACTGCTCTTCCGCTTCTCATCATTTCGAAAATCTAAGGGCTTCGTTGCTGTCCGCAAGGTCATTGTCATCGGCATCAAAGACGTCCTCAGGTCCTCCTTTGCAAGGATGTCGTGCTTCCGGAACCGGAACAACTGCCCTTATGGAGACTTCGATTATGCAATGTATTCGGCCACATCGGGAGACATCGTTATCTGGTACACAGTTTACACAGAAGATACTGGTTCGAATGTGGAAACATTGTCCGCTTTTGAGTATATCCCAGGCCACCACGCCTTCAAGCAGGGTGACGATCTTGGTCTGAGGAGTCCGTGGCTCCTGCGCATCCTTGATTCCGATTTTCCCAGCTACGACGGGCACCCATGCAGAAGAATGTGCACTGTTATGTTGTTGCGGTGGAACTGCTGCCAGTGGACGTGGGTGGACTCCATCGGAGAGACGTATACTCCTGAAGGAGTGCGCTCCTCTTCTCCATTGTATGGGGACATTTGCATTGGTGTGGACGACGAAAATGTGATGCTTTCCATATTCGATGGTGGTATGATTGAAGGGCACGACATTATGGTGAACATCAACAGGGGCGGTACAACGGCTGCAATCCAGTTTACCTGGAGGAGCCCGATGACTCATGAGCTAGTTTTCAGAGCAGTCGAAGTCCCATTGACAACGTGACTTGTATTCAGAAGGCACAGGGCTAAAGATTTGTTTGCACAATCAGCATAGTAGACGTGCTTCAAATGCAATTCATGTGGATCAATAAAAACCCCATTGTGCCCTCTTTTTGTTCTATTCTGTATCCATCGTTCCCAGAATGCATCATTCCTCATTTCGTTTGGGAGTGGGAGTGTGGGTGGATTTTGCAAGTGGCTGGTAGGCTGAAATGGGCCCTCATTCTACAAAGCAGTACCACCCTACTATTCGCGAAACATTGCCTTTCAATTGGTAATTCTAAAAAACATTGCCGAACCTCATTCATCGGGAGGTCCTTCTCCCCCTTTGACCGTGACACCCTCAACCCTATTCCCGCAAACACTCATTTATGGAAAATAGTCCTGCTCATGTTTTTTTCGACACTTACGACTCTGCTCATGGCTCATGCCGCTCATGGCTCATGGCTCATGAAATAGCAGCCCCCCCTCCCGAAGTCGATGGCAATGTCATCTTCGAGTTTCCACCTGTTACTTCCTCAAACAAAGCCTCAGGGATGTTAACAGACATGGATCGAAAGCATGACGGACACCCCTGGTGTGTGACGAAGACCAGTAGCATGAACATTGCTGATGGTGTTCGTGTACGATACGTCCTCTGTGTGGGGAAGCTGAGGTGCCTCAATCCCGCCTGCTTCCACTTTCTCTCCAAAGGAGGGGGGAGAAACGAGACGGATTGGACTGGCACAACCCGTCATCCATTCATTATCTCCAGCCAAGCTCTTGCGGGTACTTTCAAGTGCGCACATTGCAAAGAACCACCGACGTGCATATCCATGTGCAGAGCCAAGCAATATTACGTAATCCATTTGCTCCCGGACTTGATTAGAGCATGCATACACGTTGGGGTCCACTGCCACCCCTTGGCGAGAGGCAACATGCGGGAGGCTGTGCAAGAAGCACACGACATCATAAAAGAGGAGGTGAAATTGAGCCCCGGAGCCAGACCAAAGCAGATTCAGCTGAAGGCAGCCCACAAGATTGCTCTTGGCAAAATCATGTCTGAAGATGGTTCAGACCGAGTGCCCTTGAACAAAGAGGAGATGCTTGACCTGTTGGAGTCCGTCTCGCACGTTTGTAGTCCGAATGTGTGGAATCACATCGTATCTTGCAAGCAGGAGTTTGGCCGAGGGGCGGACATGCACTCAATCCTGGAGGTGAAACAAAGGACTAGATATGACTACATCCAGGTAGCAAGTTTCCAGGGCAAGGCAGCGTATCCGATCGTTGTTACATTTGTCAAGTTAAATAAGCACAGTGTGAAAACAGCTAGAATAAAACTAGTTATTTGTAGTTAACACTTGGATTTAGGTCAAGTGTTAAATCAGGTGTCAAGTTTAGTTTGACACCTGGTCCGTCTTATCTTCACGAGAGCGGCAGTCGCGCGGCTCATCTTTCTCGAGTTGAGCCTGCGCGACCGAGCTCCTGTGTGCGTTTAGATCTGAGTTTACTCATGATGGGAGTGTAGGTTGTTGTGGGGTGGAGTCCCCATAGCTTGGGGTGCCCCTGGCTCGACTACTATTTTAAAGAGTGATGGTTTTGGATTTCACATTGTTTCTTGTGTGGAGAGCAGTGTCATTTGTTAGCTTTCTTATCACTCGAGAAAGATGACCTCTTACCTGTGAGTGCAAGGTAGGAGTTGAGGGTTAGCACTTGTACGATTACCTGTGTGTAAGTAGTGCTTAGTTTTAGAAGCTTAGAAGAAAAAAAAAAAAAAAAAACAAAATATGCAGGTTTCGATCAGCGTTGGTTCTGGCATGAGGCCGCCGGGCATGATGGAGCTACACTGCATGGAAGCAGCCTTTGTTTTGGTCGGTGAGGAGACATCATGGAGTAGCAGCGATTGGCCATTGGGAAACTGACCAAGTGCGAGACTTAAAGGAGGAGCCTGTGATCGAGCAGATGGGTAGAACTCCGTGCCTGGAGATGGCCGGGCTGCTCGCCTTAGTTCGATGTGCACAGACCAGTGTTAAATTAGAACCAGGACAGACCAGAAGCGGTCAGGAAAGGCAGCGGAAGAGCAGGTGGAGCTGGTGTAGCGGAGCCAGTTGAAGGAGGAGCTGTAAATCTGCTCCCTCCAGTAAATGCAGCGCCGGCACGTAGAGCATGGCGCAGCAAGCTGGTTGAAGGTGCAGGCCGAGAGAGAGAAAGCCTAGCACAAAAGTGATGGAGAACGGGGAGCCCATTGCTGGCATATCATCAACACTGCAAAACCAGGAGTCTCACAAATCTTCATGCTACTTGTGATTGTGGCTGGGAAAGCTACTTTCACCTGGTCGATTATCTGCATAAGCAACCAACTTTCTGACAAAAAGGGTTGTTGGGGGCATTGTTGATTTCGGAGAGTGCAAGGTGCAAAGTCGTTTTCGTTTTTTAAGTGCTTCAGGTTTGTACAAAGCCAAGTAGCTGTTGCTGCCTTGCACCTTGGGTCCACCATTTTGATGTGGAAACTGGTGGAAAGTCGAATGGTGGTTCACAACCCAGCTTTCAACTCAGCACACTGCCCGAGTCCAAGATTGTGGCGATACAGGTCAAGGGAGCTCCAGCTCTATTTGTCTCATCATTGAACACTTCCAACTGATCACTTGCCTCTACTGTCATTTCGGCGTCAGGGTACTTACTTCTGCACAGGCGAGCAGGGAGGAAATGCGAAGACTCGTAGCAGGAGAAGCAATGCTGACGGATGAGGCCAGCGGACGAGAGAGCTTCCAAGGGTTGATGGAGAGGCGGCGGAAGGAGGCTGCAGATTGAGTTCCACTTTACTGAGGCAATCGCAAATTCCTGTAGAGACTTGATAACTATATGATTGTCTCTCTTATACTGGAGCTGATGCAGATGGACCCAGGCCTTGGGTCTACATGCTGAGCATGGTTCACTTTCTTTTTCCTGGCAGTGAAGTCGTCTGTGCCTTGTGGGGGTGGTGACGGGGCAATCTGGTGCCTGTTGTCGCCGATCCCTGACCTGTAGAATGCACACAAAAAGCAAAACGAGCAGTAACAGGAAGGCGGAAAAATTCTAAGCCAACAATAATCGTTGGCGAGAGATGCGAATTAGACCAAGTTGATGGAACTTCAAGCTGGTCTTGGCTTTGGATTCCATGCAAAGACGGCCACATCACAGCAGGCCGCCTGTCCATAAGCCATGAAGGTGCTGCGCAGTGCATCTGCTCTGAAATCGCCCCAATTCCTGGTTTGTAGTCTCTAGGTCTCGAGGAGGCAGGCCCACGCGCAGAGAAAGCAAATCGTGATACCCCACCCAACTGAGGTCGAGTGTTGGAATTAACGAGCTCTTGGTGCCTGGAGAATCCTGGAGGGGAACGACCTCGGGAACTCGTAGATAACCTGGGAACAGGTTGTAATGGCAAAAGCGTTTTGGTGTTAAAAAAAAAAAAAACCTTTTTTTTTATCTAATTTAAATGTTTAAAGAGCCTGGTTGGTCATATCTTTGTCAAATGAGCTCCGTTTGACTCAGTTTTGAGGGGATATCTGCAGAAAGGGGAAATCTACCTATCTAGACCTGGTTCTGTTTTTGGGACTCTGCTAAAAATCTATGGAATTTTTAGAGTGTGAGTGTGCCATGAAAGATCCACAATCCTGTCTCTAGAACCTGTGCTGGTCTATATGAGAGACAAATTGGTGGATGTACTCCTTGCATGGCTGGGGGAAATGAGGACGTAATTGAAGGGCAGGTCTCTTCTCTTAGTCTGTGCACACAAGGGGACAGGATTTATGTTTCCCAAGGAACTCAGACTGATTTGAGTGGAGAACAGTTGGACGAGTTGATTGCATACTGGGAGTCAGGCATTAGCAGTAGACAACAGACTGCTGTAGTTGGCATTGAGGGCCTCAATATCGCCTTGGACAGTCAGAACTCTGTTGGAGCCAGCAGTTCTGCAGCTGTAGGTGAAATACCAAAGTGGGTGAAAGCTAGGCTTGGAACACAGCCAAAGACAGCCCCGGGGACCAAGGTGTTCAGTCACAAGGCCGTGGTGTACTGGAGCAGAGGAGCAGGAGCTACACAAGTTTGTGCAATCAGACATGATTGCAGCCGGATACGCTCTGCACAGGGCAACCACGAGCGGGGGGGTTCATCAGCAATGACATGTTTGTTGTGCGTGAAGGAGATGCAGTCATTCGCAATGAGGACACCCGCAACCGTCTCAAGCTTTCGAGTTGAGAGACTATCAAACCCTACCTTTGTTTTCTTTAGTGTTCAGTGAGCGGGAGATAGGGAGTATTGCTTTGTCTCTACCTGGCAGAAAGAGGAGGAGGGTTGGTTAGAGCGAGCTACTGTAGCTTGGGACAAGGTTAGTGGCAGGTTTCTGGACATAGATATACCTCCTACACCTTACCATCATGCAGAGCGAGGCACTTTGAGAGAAGTCTGGCAGTTGATAGCATAGATCAGGATTAGATCTTGCTTGGTCGGGCTTCTATTCTTCCCCTCCATCTCTGTACTATTTTCATTACCTTGTACTTGTAGTTGCCAAAGCCTCTCTTGGTGGAGGCCAGTCAGTCCGGGGTTTTGGGCTGGGTGCAGGATCAGCGTTGCTGCTGGATTTTGGTGTGGGGGTGTTGATGTTTTGATTTCTTGTGTTTGGATCCCCCCAACACCTGCATGCTTGACTGTGCGCCATGTTGGTTTTGTGTGGGCGCTTGCTTTCATAGGGATTAGGCCGGATTTGATCACCGGTCAATCCTAGAGTATGCTGTCGGTGGTGAGGCTGGAGTGATGACCAGCAAGACCACCAGTGTTTCTTCTATGGTGATGGTTGATGACCAGCCAACCATAGGAGTTCTTGCGGTGGATGCAGGTGCAGGTTCCCTGAGCCATTGGGATATGACCCTTAGACTGCAACAGGTGCCCACCCGTGTCACTATTAGATTAGTACTAGAGCCTTATAGTGTCACGTGGAGGAGGTGCACATTGTGAGTGTCATTACGGAGTTACCCAAGGGTTTTGAGGGAGTACGGCTACAAGCAGTGACAGTGAGAGTGGGGTCACAAGACGAGGTATTCGGTTCAGACCACCTTCACCGCCACCCTCAACTACTGTAGCGTCAGACACAGACTCGGAGGCTTCATCAACAGGTGTGCACTTTCATTCGCCATTGTTGTGGGACGACATGGAGGTGATGTATGGAGCTACCAAGGGGCCTCGTAGGTACTCTGGAGCTGTGGGCACAATCGAGTTGGATGACTTTATCCAGGAGTTCGACAGCTGGAGTTCGTGGATATCAGCAGGCCTTGCCAGCAGACATTGCGTTGCTGGGGGCGCAGGATTTGGAGCGGGTTGGCTCCATTGATCTGGTAGTGGCAGGTTGGCCCTGCCAAGGGCATTCATCAGCCGGGCATGGCAATGGATTGCGAGACTCGAGGACGGGTCTGTTTTGGGAGATGGTGCGGATTTTGCGCCACTTGCAGCTTCATCAGGCTGTATCTCCGGCATACATCTTGGAGAATGTGCCACTGATGGGTGATTCTCGGGCCAGGGTGATGGCCAGTGTGCATCAAGTCCGGTCGTGGCTTGGGTCAGCAGTGTTGCTAGATGCAGCTGCAGTGGGGTCACGGGCTCATCGTCCACGACTATGGTGGACTAACTTGATGCCACCCGCACTGCTCAAGCGTGCATTTGATGGGGTGCAGCGGCCAGCACACCTCACCGTGGATGGCATTTTGGACACAGGAAGGCAGTCTCAACGTGTGAGACACGATGACCGTTCGCCTTTGGCAGTGGTCAACAGGTGGGTCAACCACGAGCAGCATTACCTACACTGCTCAGCTTCCCAGGATCCCATGCTTTTCGGGATGGTGGACCTGGCCTCCTGTGGGATGCTCAGTTGCAGCAGTTAGTGGAGCCTAATGCCGACGAGCGAGAGCGGGCTATGGGGTTTTCCACTGGGACCACGGCGGTGCCTTCTCTTTCTGAGGCATCACGTCGTCAGGTGTTGGGGCAAGCAATGGATCTCAATTGCTTGACCTGGATTGTCAGCTTGGCTATGGCTGAGCAACGTAGAGTGCGGAGTGCACTTCCCTTGACGGTCTCTCTGCCTACCGAGACGGTACAGGCAGCGAGTGGGGGCGAGCCGGTGAGGACCACGAGGTGTAGACATCCATGGCACATGTGGGAGGTGCTCGAGGTTCAGAGGGAGTTGGCAGCGAAGGCAGCTGTGATGTGATGGATGAGGTTGGGGATTCTTCTCGGGATGAGGAGGTCCTCAATGATGAGATGATGGGGCAGGATGAGGCCTTGTCATTGACTGAGCAGGAAGGGGGTACTGCTCAAGAGGTTGCAGCATAGCAACCACGGGACGCGTCCTCTACCTCTAAGCCCACTGGACTTAAGGTTGCAGTTACGGAGGACAATTGGGAGCCTGATATTGGACCCATTGTCACCGGAGGAGAGAGACGACGTATACGGCGGTTCCTGAGGGCTTATAGGAATTGCTTTGCCTTCAGTTTGAAGGACTTGGGAGCACTGAAGGGTCAAGAGATCCGTATTGAGTTGGCCACTGACACGCCAATCTTTCGGAGACCCTATAGATACAGTGACATGGAGAGGTCTTTGATTCAGATGAGGACTCAAGATCTCTGGGAGGCAGGTTTGGTGGAGCTCTCTGGTGGAGAGTATGCTTCAGCCACAGTGATGCCAGCTAAGAAGGATGTCTATGGCAATTGGACGGAGAGACGTATGTGCGGTGATTACCGGCCTGTAAATCGTCAGACCAAGTCCGATAGGTATGCCATGCCAACACCAGAGGAGATCTTTGATGCCATTGGGCATTCCAAGGTCTTTAGCACGTTGGATTTACGATCCGGATATCACCAGTTGCCGATCAAGGAGGCGGATAAGCAAAAGACGGCATTCTGGGGGATCAATGAGCACGGGAAGGATTGCCTATACCAGTGGCGGTTCTTACCATTTGGGCTTAAAAACGCTCCCGCTGAGTTTCAAAGAGTCATGGACAGGATTCTAGCAGGGGTGGAGTTTGCTCGGTGCTACATAGATGACATCATCATCTTTAGTGCGGTGGAGGAGCATGAGAGACACCTTCAGGGGGTATTTGAGCGCTTGAGGACGCAAGGATTGAAGTTACATCCGGGCAAGTGCAAGTTTTTCCACAACCAGATTGAGTATCTGGGTCACATGATATCCTGGAGGATTGGGGGTACAACAGACTAAGGTAGAGTCCATTGCACAGGTTCCACGCCCCACGGATGTGAGCCGAGTTCGAGCTTTCATGGGGTTAGCAAACTATTACAGACGGTTTGTTAAGGGATTTAGTGCCATTGCAAAGGCTCTAACCAAGCTGACCAAGGTGGACCAGGAGTGGCAGTGGGAAGATGAGCAAGAACAAGCTTTTCAAGAGCTCAAGGCGAGGTTGACCTCGGCGCCCATCTTGAGACGACCTATCAGGGGGCGTCCTTTTCAGCTGCATACAGATTGGAGCATGCTGGGGCTTGGAGCGGTGCTCACACAGGTGGATGATGAGGGAAGAGAGTTCGTAGTGGCTTATGCTAGCCGCTCGAACAATGCTGCAGAGTCTAAGTATAGCTCATATGAGGGAGAATGCTTAGCTGCAGTGTGGGCCGTGGCACACTTCAGGTGCTATCTATACGGCAATCTCTTCACCCTTGTCACGGATCACCAACCACTCAAGTGGTTGATGGAGTCAGACAAGCTTACGGGGAAGCTTGCACGGTGGGCACTCATCCTTCAAGAGTATGACTTTCAGGTGGTGCATCGACCGGGTTTGGTCAATCGAAATGCAGATGGGTTGAGTCGCAATCCATGCACGAGCCAGCAGGATGACACTGGAGCTCGGTGGCATGGTGAGACGGACGAGGAGATGGTGCCCGGATGGCATGCATCTGCATTTCTGTGTATCTTGGCAGCGGAAGGCCAGGTTGGACCTACAACAGGGATGACTGTAGATCAAGTGTCTGAGGACCCTGAGGCCAGCAATGAGCAGGTGGCGCCAAAGATATACATGAGGATTCAGTTGTTTGGACTACCTCCGCAGTGGAGACACGCAGCCACTATGACTGCCAAGGAGAGGGATCGGATCCTACAACGAGCCAAGAGGTTCAGGTGGGAGGGGACACACCTGCTTCGAGTGTGGGAGGATGGTCGAGTGAGGATTGTGCCTCACCCAACACAGCGGGCACGGTTAGTGCGGCATGCCCATGAGGAGTTGGGGCATTTTGGGGTGCGACGCACTCATAGTCTACTGCAGGGGCAGTATTGGTGGCGTGGTATGCACACAGAGGTGCAACAATTTGTGGCTAGGTGCATGGTGTGTGACAGGGTGCGTGCTTCATTCAACGCCCCTACTCCACAATTGCACCCTCTTCCGATCATGGGATTGGGCTACAGGTGGAGTCTTGACTTCGCAGGGCCGTTGCCACTGACCATGCGCCACAACAAGTACGTGTTGGTGATGGTGGAGCACTTCTCCAAGTGGATTGAATTGGTTCCATTGCCTGATAAGGCTAGTGAGGGAGCTGCGTATGCATTCCTGGATTGTGTGCTTAGCCGATTCGGTGCTCCAGCTGAGGTACTCACGGACCAAGGGAGAGAGTTCTTGGGGGAGTTTCAGGCTTTGTGTGACAAGGCCTTGATAGACCACCGCACCACTTCTCGGGATCATCCTGAAGCCGATGGCTTGGCAGAGAGAGTTGTTCAGACAGTAAGTAAAGAGGGTTTGCGCAAGTATGGCTTGCAGAAGGGACACCTAGGGGATTGGGACCTTCAGTTACCCTGGTTAGCCATGGGCTACAGGTTCAGCAAGCAAGCATCACTTGCCTCCTTCTCACCATACTTTCTTCTCTTTGGCCGAGAGCCGGATTTGCCTACATCCATTCGCAGAGAAGCTGCTACAGTTCTTAACCTTGACGATCCGGACGTGTGGGCACGTGCATGTGAGCAGCGTGCAGAGTTGTTCAAGAGAGTCATGCCCATGGCTTTCGAGAACCTTGCCATTGCACAACACCGTGATACGTTGAGGTATGCTACCATACGTGGTGGGGGCTATCGTCCTGGGGTTCGGAGATTCAACCCTGGTGACTATGTCTATCTGCAGCAGACTGCTCCTACGACCCTGGATGTGACTGCAGGACGTGTTATTTTGAGGGTTCGAGAGGTCTTGCCCTCAGGCGTCTTGGTCTTGGAGGGTCGGGATGGCATAACTTGGAAGGACCATGTGCGTAATTGTGCGCCATGTCACCTTCGAATGTCGATGGCAGGATTGACCCAAACCTGGCAGTGGTATCTGCAGGTTTGAGGTGCATGTTGTGTGGGTCTGCTAAAGGGGCAGCCACCATGCTGTGGTGCGATCAATGCTCTAGAGGTTGGCATATGGGATGCTTGACTCCACCTCTTGAGATGGTTCCGGATGGGGATTGGTTATGTCCATTGCATTGGATAGTGGGAGTGGATACAACCATGGAAGGCTAACAAGAAACGCAAGGCCCAGCTACTAGGAGACCTTGAACACACGAGGTCCTGGCTCAAGTTCACAGATTGCAAGATGGCGACTAACGATGGGGCTACTCTTGTACCCGGCCTCTTGGTCTATAGAGTTTGAGTACAATAGGGACAGTGATAGAGGACTTAGTACGGCTGTGGCTATTACATCTTGTAGCTATCTGGAGGTAGAGGGACCTATCCACCAGCTAGGGGGGCGATTGTGGCAGACTACTTTATTGTGCATATATGTGTGGTGTGGTTTGGACAGCGATGTAGTTGTGTAGCGATATGTATGCGCACGACAGCTGTCAAGTTAAATAAGCACAGTGTGAAAACAGCTAGAATAAAACTAGTTATTTGTAGTTAACACTTGGATTTAGGTCAAGTGTTAAATCAGGTGTCAAGTTTAGTTTGACACCTGGTCCGTCTTATCTTCACGAGAGCGGCAGTCGCGCGGCTCATCTTTCTCGAGTTGAGCCTGCGCGACCGAGCTCCTGTGTGCGTTTAGATCTGAGTTTACTCATGATGGGAGTGTAGGTTGTTGTGGGGTGGAGTCCCCATAGCTTGGGGTGCCCCTGGCTCGACTACTGTTTTAAAGAGTGATGGTTTTGGATTTCACATGTTTCTTGTGTGGAGAGCAGTGTCATTTGTTAGCTTTCTTATCATTGTGGCAGACTACTTTATTGTGCATATATGTGTGGTGTGGTTTGGACAGCGATGTAGTTGTGTAGCGATATGTATGCGCACGACACATTTTTAAAATGTCGACGTGTGGGCCTGGGAGTGGAGTTGACTTGGTCACTCGCATGACAACTGGAAACTTGTCGAATGCTTGGGTGATGTTTGACCACATCGAGCAAATTACAAACCATCAGTGGGTGACTATGGGTGCACATGTTTATGACTATCACTCCAAGAGGCTCATGACGATTGCAATCTGCGAGATGAAAGGGGAGGACACACAGTCGGAGATGCATCTGTGGGAGGGCATAAATGAGCAGATGGCAAGGGCGGGTTTGCCAGAGCCCAATTTCAGGGGATTCATGGCAGACAACGCTCAGGCCAACTGGGCAGCGGTGCGGCGTGTGTACGGTGAGGACCCCAATGTTCCAATGGAGGGGAAAGAGAGATCATGTGGATTCCATTGGATGCAGAGTCTATCTCACTACACTACCAAAATTGTTGCTAGCTCATTCCAGGCTGAACACTGTGTCATTTGTACGGCGTGGAAGGATGCACCCACATTTGATGACGCGGAGGTTAAGTTTGCTATCATTGAGGCTTGGTGGAACACGTCAGGTGCAGTGGAGACAACCAATCTGGGAGCCTTGCACAGCTGGTTGGGGTGGTGGCATTTCCGGTATCGACAGTTTGGATAGTACATGCGGGAGGTATGACGCTGCCATTTTTGTGCAATTGTCATTCTATTACGGACCTTTCCATTGGTCCCTCACCATTGTTTCTGTCCTTGTAGGAGCGGTGTTTGGATTCCGACACGGACATGCCGAACACGAATATGGCAGAATCAGTCCACTCCTCCTGGCAAGCTTCTTCTGCCGCACATCTGGTGGACGTAGTGACGGCCACAACGGAGGACATGGACCGAGCAATCATGCAGCAAGCCACGTACTACAAGTTCCTGAGCGGGAAACAATGGGGCTTTGGGCCGGACAGGGATGAATTGTTGGTACGAACAGCTTCGAGGTCCAAGAATCCACTGAAATGGGCGACAACATTGCGAGAGAAGATCAAAAGGATGCCTCTGCACCGCAGAGATGAACACCTAGAGGGGGACGTTGGTACTCGCCCTGTGAGGCAGAGGATTGAAGAGGAACCCAGATGCAAAGAGGATTCTTGGAGATCCGACAGGACATTCGGACAACACCTCGAGGTCCCGTCATGTTGCCGCACAATGTGTCTTCCAGCAGTGGAAGCCCAAGAGTTTCCAGATCGCCATCACCTTCAAGCGGGGATTCCGTGCGAGAAATTCCCACCGCTCGCTTGCCCCAGATTCCGCCCGCTGTTATGCAGTATGGCCAAGCCATTATAGAGACGACTGTGTTTGCGTCACAATGGAGAATTGCTCGCACAAAGCCGGCGTTTCGAGGCAGGTGTTCCGCAATTCGAGTGGATACACGGCAACGTTGTTTAGAGATGATAAGGAGGAATCCAGATGGGACTGTCCCTGCTCCTACTTTTACATGAAGATTTGTCCATGCAAAGTTTGTGGAGGCGATAACCACCCAGTTCTGGTTCTGCAGGCACAACATTATGACTTGCGTGTATGGAAAGCCCAAGTACGGCATACAAACAATGCTAGAGGCTCCCCGGTGTGGCCGGTGGAACCAGGTTGCGATCTGAGTTAGGTTGAGGCCGACGCCCTTACTGCCACAGGCTTTCGGATAGTGCAGCGCACTGACGTCCCCAGACAACCATTTCCGCTTCCACAGCCTCCACCACCGACCCCTGTGAGAGCAAGAACAATGGGATGCGACAGCTCTAAGCATCCTACACACCGTTGGGGGAATCCGAATAGGCGGCGACCTCCCTCAAAAGTGAACGAGACAAGGATGGGGAATACACTTCGGATGAACTGTACAATCCAGAGCTCGACAGAAGTGCCCCCACCAGGCTTCGGGCGTGTGTATCAGATGGCCACGGCAGGCTCAGCTATTCGCAATGAGGTGTATACCATCACCATTTCAGAATTACCCACCTGCAATTGCACCGACTTCCAGATCATGGCGAACAAGGGGGCATCATACTGCCCTTGCAAGCATTTGTACTACGTGTACCTAAAGAGACTCCGGTGTAATTCCACAACTCATCACTTCATATATGCACCAGGGTTGAGCCCCCAAGAGGTGCATACTCTTCTGAATATGGATCCAGGGGACCAGTGAGCTTGGCTTGCGGTCCCCACACAATGGTACGCCCATCCTTTTCGGAGTTTCAGTTATAGTAGAATGTACTGCTGCAAGTACCTTTGAGTCTGGCCACAGAAAGGTCCGACTTATGTCTTGCCTACCAGTAACCTATTTTGCTCGAACTAAGATAATACTATGTCATTCACTTCTGTTTCCACGTGCTTGTATTTTTGTTTGTTGGAGGGTTCCTGTTTTTCTGCTCTCCCAAACTTTGCTTTCCTCATTTGACCCCTGGCAAGGAAATGCGGTGCCGCATTTCCAAGTAACGTCGTAGGTATTGGTAGATGCGGCCTTTGTCATAGCAAGATAGTCGCACGCAGCCTTCAGGGAGCCGACTGTCGCCAACACCAAACCCCCCAGAAATTTCGCACGTGCGAACCCTAATGCGGCACCCCATTTCCCAATTGAGTCGCAAACCTTTCCCGCCGAATATCTGAAGATGACAGAAATGTGAAGTACTGCATACTCTATTGGTGCAGACTCTATTGGTTCAATCGCGGTAGAAGGGTCAGCTTCATTCCAATGTTAAGGCATGTAAAACCACGGAATACTCTATACATGCGAGTATGCGACGTCCTTTTGTCGTGGTATACTGGATTTCTCGTTGCTCGGTCACTCATTTCCATGAGCGGATCTAAAAAACCATGAGCGGAGTTGTTACTGACGACATATCTTCGCCGCATTACAGGATCTGCAACTTCCAAAAACGGCAAGGTCAAATAAAAAACTAATATTTGTATACTTTTTTAATCTGTCGCATTTCCAAATTTGGAGGAGTCCGCTCATGAAATCCGTGTGTCTTAGACTTCGGCTCACCGCTCATGTGGCTCATGCGGCTCATGGCTCATGGCTCATGGTTTCTGCTCATGAAATAGTACACCTCTTGAATGGGAAGTGGGGTGCAAAGGAAATTCTAGAGCAAAAATTCATGAGATGCCACCTACTTGCGAACCACCGGGGTGAAGCCCAAGAGGAGTATACTGACTGACCAGCCAAGGGGGCGTGCCGTGACAGAAAATTTCGGATCAGAGTTACCAACCACGCTGATGTTTCTACCTTCCAATGGCCGGCCAAGCAATCAGAAAACAAAAATAAAAGAAATAAGAGATATTGCTAAGAGTAGACGCATTTGATTCTTGGATAAGATGCTCAATGACATAAGTGATATGTTCTCTTCCGCTGCCGTATCATTTATGTCATCAGACTGACCAGAATTGTGAGTGCACACAAGTTTTGCAGGGTCCTTCTTTTTGGTATCAGAGCTACTTTCCTGTTTGACCGAACATGAAATCAAGCAACAGGTGGAGTCACTGGTAAGAGATAAAGGCATGTTGTCTTGGCATGTAGAGATCAGAGTTTGATCCCAGAACAGCCAGGGATTGGTGACATTCTGATTTGCTTTAGCCAGAGAAGCACTAGCACACATAGGGAACCTAGAGTTTATTTTTTCAATCCAGCCTGGAGGTTATACGATGGGGATATTTGTATATGTGTCCTTCATGCAGGAGGGAGGAGTACAGTAGCATTGTGGGTGAGAGAGAATGATGGCTGGAGAAGTATGAACACCATCGCTCGTGAGGTTACTTGGGGAGGTAGAGTAGAAATGTTGAGGAATGGAGTGTGGGAATGGTATAGAGGTCAACGCTGAAACAGGTTTTATCTAAGACATGCAAAGGGTAGATAGCTCTATCTTTCCTACTGGACCAACATTGGGAGACATAGTTATCAGCTATACAGTGCAGGGACAGCCACTAAATCAGCCCTTACTAACTTACTATAGGCACACCACGAGCTATGCCAATGGGGATCTGTGCCTCAGGATGGTACACTCAGGTGTTCAAGCAATTTCCATACTATGGTTGATGGTAAACAACAGATGGGTGTCTAGGAGTTCTTGCTTGTAGAAACACATCAGGCAGAGAAGAATTACTGCTGAATGGAATGTGGATTCAGAATCCTTGAGTTTGCATTCTGATCACCCAAAGAATAATAGATTCCATCCAAAGAGCAAGCCATGATTAGTCCTTCAGGTATTGACATTTTCTTTAGTGGGAAGGAAAGCGAGGATGTTGCAGATTGGCTTGATCGTCTGTAGATGGCGGGAGATGTAAGGGAGTATGCTGAAGACAAGATGGTGAAAGTGGCAAGGTTGAATCTCTTAGGCAAAGCAGATGCTTGGTATCGAAGACAGAACCCAAAGCCTGCGACATGGGATGAGTTTCAGGCAGCCATTGTGGAAACGTTTGGTCAGGTCGATCCAACCGAGCTGAAGATGAAGCTTGACTCAGTCAGACAGGAGCCAAGACAAAGGGTGCAGGCATACTTTGAACGGCTTGACAAGCTGTTCAAGCGAGGCACTATTGCAGATCTGGAGCAGAGGAGAAGGTTTATGGCAGGATTGCGACCAGAAATAATGCGACTGCTATTGGGAACCAGGTTTGCTAACATTGATGAAGCAGTAGAGAGAGCAGTAAAAGTGGAGAAAGGACTAGGGCAAATCGGAGAGACCCCTATGGAACCAATGGAAGACGAAGAGGAAGCTGTTGACAGACCAATGTCTCAAATGGACAGACGCTTGGATGACCTCAATTTCACACTATGAAAGTATTTTGAGAAGGGATCCACTCATTCTGAGGCCTCAGGGAGCCGTACCCCACCGCGTGGTATGACCACAGTGTGAAACAATTGTCAACAGGAAGGGCATGTAGCAGCATTCTGTCCATCCGGGAGAACCCCTTTGAAATGTGGAAAATGCCACAAATTTGGGCACCGGACAGACCAGTGTGGTAAGCAATGCAACTTCTGCAAAATGTTGGGACACACGAAGGACCAATGCAGGGCAAAGGCAGCCATGAGATCAGGAGGAGTGCACGCCACCAACTTACTGGAGGTCATGTGTGATGATGAAGAGGCGGTCTTGGCTGAGCTAAATGAGATTATGGCAGGGAACACAGTCAATGAAGTTCGACTACCTAAGAAGAGGGTTCCTGTTCCATTACCAGTCCCCAAGTCCTACAGCAGACAACAAAAAAGGAGAAGCAACAGAAGCTGCTGAGGAACATGCCAGACCACAACGGTTGGGCCATCCAAGTAAGATGCTACCAAGATGGTCTGAAACTACAGCTGGAAGATCAAAAATACTTGATCACTTTTATAAGGGCCGTATCTCCATGTCACCAATGGATATGATCATGAGTATGCTAGAGGAGTTTGAGAAATTAAAGGGATTGGTCAAAGTGGTTGAGCGAGCCAAGGAGAGTAGCAGACAAACTAACTGGACTGCTGGAGCAAAACACACTGGTGTGCAACACGTTTCCAAACAGCATGCAGTAGCCTATGCATACAATGGGAAGGTGAAGGCTCTTCACGCTATGGTAACCATAGGGGATTTCCAAGTGCTAGGACAGATCGACACAGGAGCTATGGTCTCTGTGATGGCAGCAAGCACAGCACGGGATTTGGGAATTATGAAGGAAGTATTAAATGACAAAGAGGTTGCTTACCGTGTGGCATCTGTTGATTCGTCAACTTTCCCACCGTGACCTTGAGGTCCTCTAGCCTACCCATTGCTGTCTCCACTATCATTTATAGTGGTTGATACGGACAGCTACCACATGCTACTAGGACTTGACTTCTTGAAGAAATTTGGGGCTGCAGTAGATACAGAGGCTGAAACACTGCGAATACGCTATGGACCTGGAACTGATGTGGCTTATTTTCCCTTGCACACAGTTGAGTTGGCTGACAACAAGATGCAGCAATTCCAGGAGCTGTGTGAGAACATATTGGTTGAGCCTGCAGAAGGGATATGGGACAGTAAGAATCAGATCTTTGCAGTATCGCAGGCTGAAGCTCCCAGGAACAATGTAATCCAAATTCCCAGTCATGATGAGTGGGAAGAGGAATCAGAAGAATGGGAGACAGATTTGGAGACTGGATCACAATACATGGAGGAAGAACTAGGGCAGCACAACTATGATGAACTGATCAGGGTTGCGGACATAGAGGATCATGAGCTAGAGGACCAGGGTTTGGGAACATTGCTTGAACAAGAGGCACACCAAGGCATGACCAGGTTGATCCTAAGGGATGCCTATAACAAGGCATGGGAAAATGAACTCCAGGAAGAAAATGAAGGGGAAGACGATTTTCAGGACTGGTTGAGGGTCACTGCTCTTGAAGAAAAGGGAACGTTACCAGAGAGCCCATATACTCTGTCTCTGGGGAAATGGACAGGACAAGTAAGGAAGTGCCAAGTCGTTGGTAGATGCTGAGAGCAAGGCTGAAGCTAAGCAACCAGTTGACAGAGATGCAAAGAGAACAGATGTTGGCCATGCTGGAGCAGAACCAAGAGGCATTTGCCCTCAGCAAGGCAGATCTGGGTTTTTGCAAGGACGTGGAACATTACATAGACACTCAGGGCTTTCCACCATGCAGGAGTCGAGCAAACAGGCTGTCGGAGTGGGAAGAGAAGGAGGTGCAATCACAAATAGAAGCGTTAATCAAACAAGGAAAAATGAAACCAAGTGCCTCGGAGTATAGTTCTCCAGTCACTTTGCCACCAAAGAAGGATGGGAGTAAGCGCTTTTGCGGTGACTACAGACCCCTAAATCAGCAAACCAGGAGAGACTCATACCCCATGCCACTGATTCGTGATGTCTTACAACAGCTGGGAAAGGCCAGCTGGTTTTCAGCACTAGATCTACAAAGTGGCTTTTGGCAGATGAGCGAGCAAGATATCAAGAAGACTGCCATAATTACCAGATCAGGTCTTTATGAGTGGCTGGTGATGCCTTTTGGGCTGAAAAATGCCACAGCAACTTTTCAGCGAGCAATGAACACCATTTTAACTTAGGAAATTAAAGAATACGCGAAGGTGTTTGTGGATGACATAAATGTCCACAACACAGAATGGGAGTCTCACCTGAGGCATGTTGAAAGCATTCTACAGCGGTTGAATGAGAGCAATCTGAAGCTGAACCCTGAGAAGTGCGAATTTGGGAAACAAGAACTGGTGTTCCTCGGAGGTTTACTATTTCATGAACGCATGAGCCCATGAGCCTATGAGCCTATGAGCTCATGAGCGGGCATCCGCGGAATTGGAATTTTCCTGCCTTTATTGACGGTGTTATGTCCTCTTACCTCGGTAATAGGGTCTGTTTCTCCTGGTCCAGGATGCGGAATGAGGTATTTCGGCGCCATTATTCCCAAGAGCAGTGTGCTAAAATGGTGTTTTGAAGACATCCACCGGGGTATTTCGGCACCGAAATTACCTCTTAAAATGTGATATAGTGCGGTATTTAATGGCGCAGAATGGGCTATTTGGGCGCCGAAATACCCAAGTGGGATGTGCTGAAGTGCCTTGTGCTGAAGGCTTCCATCGCGATATTTTGGTACAGTAATTCATCCGTGGAATTTTTTAGGCCCATATAACGAAGGCGTGCATTGGGCTATTTCGGCGCCAAATTTCCCAATATGAATGTTAGAAACGGCAGGGTTTTCATGGCTTCAAGTTCTCGGCTCGATGTGTGTATAAATTACTTGTAGGGTTCTTCACTGAAGTTTGCGTCTCTTCTACTTTTATTATACATTTTGGTTGGCGGAAGAAATGTAGGGAATCGGACAAGCAGTCTGAACACAATGATTTTTCAAATCGTCAATATTTTCATTAAGTGTTTCAGAACTGTACAACAAAAGGATCCAAATGAGACTTTGCTATGGTGAGGATCCGCTATCACTGTCCGATGCATCCCCGGCCTCATGCAAGGATGGCTGCCTTCCACCTGCCTCCGAACCTGCACTGCCGCTACCGCTGTTACTCTGAGAAGCCCTCCCCTCAAAAATACCATCCTCACCAGCCGGAACTGTCCACCTGGGTGCGGAAGTGTCCTCAACATTCCCCTCGTTCTCGGACGCGGATTCTATTACGAACTTCCCTACTCTGCCTTTCACAATTCTATGTTTGGCCTCACGCCTCATTATAATTCTCTGCTCATTCCCGTATGTCAATTGCTCTAACCGAGTAGGCCTATCCTCCCTCCTGATGGCTTCTCTGGCAGCCGTGTCTGCATAGGCTGGTAGAAAAAAAAGCTTATGGGGACTCACGAGAAACGATTTTCTGGCAAAGAATGGCCGATGCGATTCTGTCTCCTCCTCTGCAACAGGGTCCGATTCGGGCAAGTCTCCCAGCTTCTCCTCGTCGGACGACTCTGCAAGGCTGAGTGTACGCACAAACATAGAATGAAGTACATTAGAGAATTCAAACAGGGAATCATTAGGTTGCATGGTCCCTACAACCGAAACCAATACATTTACTATGGTGCAACTCACTCGAAGACAGGCATTGGGGGAAGCGGCTTCGGGCGCCCCTGCATCGAACGAATTTCCTGGACTTCCTCCTCTTCATCTTCCTCCTCCCCTTCCACGTCATCTTCTGCGTTTTTGGGATCCTCAGTCGGAGGCAAACGCTGAAGGCCCGCCAAATTGTAATCGTACAAGGCCGTATCCCCCTCAAATGAGAACACAAATCGGTTCGACATCCTTCCCGCCCACATACAGGCACCTGCAAATTCATACGACACAACCACAACCAAACTCAAGAATGAGTCACTTCCTCGCACAAGCAAACATACACAAACGGAAATGGTGTCAATTTCGGTGCCGCATTCAATTAACGTTCTCACCTGTGTTTGCAGTGACGTCGAGGACCCTGCCTTCAACATCCGTACATGTTTCCATGAGCGTCTGGATGAATGCAGGACTCCTGGTCCTGCCATACCTCCATGGCTTGCCCGACAAATCACAAAGAATGTCCTTCTCTCCCACATGGTTGAACAGGACGTTATACTCCAGTGGATCAACTGTGGAATCAACAAGTCTTCCTGCTTCACGTAATTTGAATTTCGAATGTTCCTTCACGAAGCAAAATGCCTAAAAGATAAGAGTCTGCAGAGAAGGAAATGTCCTGGAGGTTTTGCTCCTCCGCAAGCTCCAGCAGGTTCTGATCGTCGCCAAGTCGTACCACGTTGTCGTCCTCTCCTTCTGTCAGCTCAATGGGCCGCCCTTCTGCAGATCCAACTCCCACATCTCCAGCGGCCTCCACCGCATCCGTGTTTTTTGAAATTGATTGCAAACCCAATATCTCCGCTTCCAGTCTCCCTAGGGGTTTTACTGGCGAAGCCATGGGCTCCTTCTGCTTCATCGGCTTCCGAACTCTAGGTGGGCTTTTCTGAGGCGATATCTGAGGTGTTGAATGAGGACTCGCCTGCCTCGATGCACTTCTACCTTGCGAGCGCAGCACCCGGGCAGGAGTATCCAAAGTTGACTGTGTTGCCTCGCCCCCCTGCGATCCCTCCCCAGCTCCCATTTCAAACAAACAGGAAAACATGAGACACTGCACGCCAAAAAAAAGGTGTAAAAGGAATATTGCGTATGGAGTGCTTCACATCCGCAAAGCACGAATCTCACTGGTGGGCGATCCGAGTATCCGGATAACGAGGTCTGCATTTCATGCATGAGACGGAGCTTAAGTCGTATCGTCGGCGGCTTCCCAAAATCCCGCGTCCTCCTTCTCTTTGCCGGAGTCGCCTCACCTTCCACAAACTCTATGCTATCACTATGCCGCATAAGGAGAGGAAACGCATGAGAATGTCACTGCAGAAGGGCAAGGAGCGAGAGAGCGAAGCGGTGGAACATGCAACCACTATGCACGAGCAAATGTGTAAGCAGCCACGTCTCCCGAAGCGTTGCCACCGTCCACCACTTTCTGCCGTATGGGTGTGATGAAGAGATTGTGACCCCTGACACGTTCGCACGGATGAAGTCGACTGGAACACGACGCGTGCCAGTTCCAGCCACCAGTACAAGACAGTTTATCCGAATTGCGGCACCGAAATACCTTCCGTTCACCGGATACTGTTCCCGGAGCAGCCGACATTGAATGAAATATCCGCACATCATGAAACCCAACCGCCATGAAAATCCCCTGCCTATGACATTCAACAGTCAGGTCGGTACGTTTCATCAGCGGACGGATGAATTTCGGCGCCGAAATTCATCCTATTCAAGTGCTTTCATACACAAACTTACAAATTTCGGCGCCGCAATTCATCGCTTCCCAAGTCCTCATTCGTCATGAGCAAACCTGTCGGTGGGATATCGGAGCCGGAATTAATTCCGGGACAGTGGAAACGGCTGCACTTGGGCACATTTCATCCATATTTCGGCGCCGAAATTCATCCAGAGCGAAGACTAAATCGGCACCATGCTATGCTTTGCCGCCATCATTGCCCCTGACGGATGCTGTCCATGCCTGTTGGACTTGCCATTTCTGGACATTTAACTATAATTTCGGCGCCGAAATTATACTTTATGTGCGGGCAACGTCCCGTGCGAAAAAGACCACTTAATGGATACTGTCGGTTTCAAATGAAAAAAACGGCTAAAATGCAATTAATTTTGACAGAAGGGGTTCTATATGCCGATTTCTCCATTAAATGCAGAATATTCCTGTTATCTTCGTCGGAACGGGGTATTTCCAACGATTTACGAAAAATTATATCATCCAGAAGCAAAAAGTAAGTGTCGGGTTTGGACGAATTTCGGCGCCGAAATTCATCCATTTCAAAGAAAAATAAATATTGAAGGGAGGGCATTGGATGAATTTCGGCGCCGAAATCCGGCGCTCAAACCCTGAAAAGAATTTGGAGGGATGAAGTCGGTTGAATTTCGGCGCCGAAATTCATTGCTCGCGAAGAAAAAAAAAAATCGGGAGGACTTCAGATGAATTTCGGCGCCGAAATTCATTGCTCGCGAAGAGAAAGAAAAATTCGGGAGGACTTCGGATGAATTTCGGCGCCGAAATTCATTGCTGGCGAAGAAAAAATAAAATTCGGGAGGACTTCGGATGAATTTCGGCGCCGAAATTCATTGCTCGCGAAGAAAAAAGAAAATTAAAAGGGAGGACTTCGGATGAATTTCGGTGCCGAAATTCATTGCTCGCGAAGAAAAAAAAATTTCTGGAGGACTTCGGATGAATTTCGGCGCCGAAATTCATGGCTTGCGAAGAAAAAAAATTCGGGGGACTTCGGATGAATTTCGGCGCCGAAATTCATTGCTTGCGAAGAAAAAAAAAATTCGGGAGGACTTCGGATGAATTTCGGCGCCGAAATTCATTGCTTGAAAAAAATAAAAGGACTTCGGATGAATTTCGGCACCGAAATTCATTGCTCGCGAAGAAAAAAAAAAATAGAAGGGAGTACTTCGGATGAATTTCGGCGCCGAAATTCATTGCTTGCGAAGAAAAATAAAATTCGGGAGGACTTCGGATGAATTTCGGCGCCGAAATTCATTGCTCGCGAAGAAAAAAGAAAATTAGAAAGGGAGTACTTGGATGAGGTTCGGCGCCGAAGTTCATCTGTCGCAAAGAAAAAAAAAAAAAAAAAAAAAAAAAACTTCAGATGCATTTCGGCACCGAAATCCATCCGCAGGGTAGCAGAATTAGGGTCGGAAAAGGAGATGAAGAATGAATTTCGGCGCTGAAATATATCCATTCTGCCGATTCAGGATTACTGTCATTCGGATGTCGGCACCGATATCCGGACACATGGTGAATCACGACTGTAATGAGGAACACATTCATCCGTATTTTGGCATCCAAATTCAACCCTCATGTGCAGAAACAATTTGATGAAGAAGATGTTCATCCGAATTTTGGCACCGAAATCCATCCGTTGGGTGCTTGGTCAGTTTTATGAGGTGAACAAATTACTATTTCTGTCGCCGGAATTCATCCCTGGCTTCCAAAGTTGTTACATGACAGAGATGTTCATCCAGATTTCGGTGCCAAAATTCATGGGAAGGCCTGATTTATTGTAGCCCAAGTGGTTGTACATTACAATTCAGACACCAAATATCCGATGTGAATTTGCTGTTGTCGTCCGTTTTTGTAACGTACGTTACACACCTTCATCTTTACGTGCACTGATCACCCATCTTGTTGGATACGGAATCCTCCAGAAAATCATTTGTGTTATTAGGTAGGACACACTCTTCTCACTGCAGGACTTCGCTGCGGAGCATACCGAGAGGTCCCGTCTTCAACATGGACTCCCGTATTTGGGTAAACGTGTACTTCCATCCTGATTCTCTGAAAGCTAAAATACGTTCCACGAAATCCAATTCCCAGTCGTCATCCTCCTCCCACGAGAAGCTCTTCGCCCGCATACCGGTGGGTGACCCCGCAGCTTGGCCCACCCATCGGTGGGGGAAACTGAAAAGACGGCGGCCACCAACAAAGGCGAACGACACCAGGATAGCCAACGCTCTTGCAATGCCCTGCATAGTGTAAGGTTGCAGGGATGTTCCTCACCCCGGGATGGGGCGCATATTTCAGTTGTCAACAGCCGGGTCTGCTGCGCGCAGTGTCGTGTATACAATCACGGTTTCACAGTACCCAACTTGCAACTGTGAGGACTTCCTTGTTATGGAATCGAAGAATGCAGCATACGTCCCCTACAAGCACCTTTATTACATTTTTCTGAAGCACATGAGTTGCATATCCGCAGTGGACGTCTTCATCCATGCTCCAACACTGTTTTCAACGAGCTGCACAAGGCCAGCTGCACAGCCCTACGGCAGGATACTGGTCGGACTGCTTGACATTCCACATTCGGGAAGGAGAAAGTGGCAATTATATTACATCCATCTTCTTGCACCTATTTTTTTGTGAGGAATTATACACTTGGTGGTGCCGCATCGCCATGGCTACATGTGAATTTCGGTGCCGCAATACATGAAAATGTGGTTTTTGGCCATGAATGGCATGCGCATGCTTTTTTATTTTGGTTGTCTACAAATGGATCCGAGTAAAGCATACATTGTGTGGAGATTAACGGGCATTGAGGCCTATTTCAGCGCCGTTTATGGTCTGTGTACTGCATAGTGCTTCCTTGTTACTGCTCTTCATTCAATTTGTAGTGATTTCGCAGCCCATCCTGGCGTTTTCGTCCACCTTTATGAGAAGACTCCAATTTGCTACAATACATTGTTATGTTCTGCAAATGTGATGCCTTTACAAGATTGCTAGTTCTATGTCCCAGTGGGAAGGGTCCTACTGCACATTCCAGCATTTGCATACTGCACCTTGTGCAAACAGCAATCCATACGACAAAGGACACGTCCCAGCATATTGGCAGTGAATTGCAAAAAACCTTAACAGAATATTATCCAAGCATGTATCCCCATATGGCATAGGGAAGCTGCTTGATTTCTGAATGAAAATGTATGTGCCATGAGTGTCGGTGAGTCGAAACATGTCTACTCTAGCATGCAAGACCTATGGTCCCCTCGCCCAAGAAGAAGGAACTCTAACTGGCCTCTCAAGGACCTCCTGAGTGACCGGGTGCCTATATTTGAACAAAATGTCAGTGGTTTCTGTCGCCCGGTTGAAACTAACGAGGATGTCGTGTTTATCGATAGCGCCCCCTTGGTAGAAGGGACTGCAGACTCAAGTGGAAGACCTCACTTCAAATATCGACAAAAGAGCCTATATACCTGAGGAACAGTTAATGGCTTCTTATTTACAAGCCAGAACTTTGGCTTTCAGTCTTCTTCACAGGAGGTGCAGGAGATGCCAATGATACAAGAGCCAGTACCACCAACACCACAACAAGTCACTGTACCAGTAGCTGGACTTGTGTTTCCTACAACCACACCACAGCCACCACAGCCTGAGGTATGGGGCAATGCTGCTTTTAACCCACCTAAAACTCCAGCTGCAAGGGAGTACAGTAGGGCTATGATTATGCCCTTCAACCAAATTCCCATCATGTTGGATTTGGCTTGGAAAGAATTTAGTCATCCGCAGTCATTCGCACATTACTACCAAATCATGCGCATTTGGCTGCCAGTGGCAACTAGGACTAAAGTTCTTCCGAACAATCGACATATTGAGGATCATCACTTTGCACAATACTGGCATCAAGTACATGTTGAATGAATTGCCTTCCAAGTTGTACATGGATTCATTATACCAAGACCAAGGAGGTAGCAAGTATTGTCATGGGATGCGGGGTTATACTACGCTGCTTGTTTTCTGGTACGTTATCACATTGAGCAACACAAGATGCAATCGCGCTTTCTGAGTTATTCCAGTGGGGATCATTGGGTCTTACCTTTAGTGCCACCTCATATGTACCTACATGAGGCAAAAGTTATGATGCAAAAGGATTCTCAAATTCGTTCATGGTTTCAAGCGGCCTGGAACAATTTGTCAACACAGAAATTCGGCATTGATGATATATTCTATAAGGGACATGTGGCATGGAAATACTTGCACGGTGCACAAGTAATTGGTACCCCACTCACCTGGACTGACAAGGAGCTCAGTGTCTTCACTTTATGGTATGGAAGCTTTACTTCCAGTGGAATTCTTGTTACCTACCATGAGAACTGAATGGGGAAAGAGAATGGAATTGGAAGATTCAATTAAGGTCAGGAAACATGAATTATACCATGTGGAAGAAGTACGTGTGATGCAGCTGATAACATGACCTGAATTCAGATGAAGAGGAAGGAACAGTTTGATGAAGGCAAATTAAAGACTTGTAGTGTGAAAAGAAGGGGCGTGAATCCCCTTTTGCTGTTCAGCGTTTACAGCAAGTTTTAAAATATAAACTTCCAGACATGGTAGGACAACATTGTATGCCGCAGAGGATTCCACAAAAAGTTCGACAATTAAAACACCTGAGAGGCGATGAGGATTCTGATACAACTGTTTCTTCAGTGGATTCTTTTGACATGGGAGAAGACTATGCAATTCAGATGGCAGAGAAGAAGCGACGGGGGTCTCCTATGCCTGAAAGGTTACCTCGATATCAGCCTCCAGAGGGCCTCACTTATCCGGGTAGTGTTCAATCAACTCCGTCAACCAGTGACAGACCTCGGGCTCGTACACAGTCCGCACGAAACTCTCAACGTCAGAAAGGTGCTCACTCACAAAGGTTTGCTAATCGCAATCAGTAAACCGTGAGGACACGGCTTTTTGAGAGGGGAATGGGTAATGTTAGAGGACTGTCTGGGACTTAGACACTTATACGGGATCTGTAGGGTACCCTTAATTTTTGCACAGACTGAGACCAACATGAGCCTTAGGGGTGACAGCAGCGCACTTTAGAAGGGGGTTACACAGCATCACAGCCAACAGTCACAACACAGCCCGTCACAGCTTCACACAGCCCGACACAGCCACACAGCCAACACAGCCCGTCACAGCCGCCACACAGCCAGTAACAGCCGACACAGCCAACACAGTCGCACAGCCAGTCACAGCCCGACACAGCCGGTCACAACCCGTCACAGTTTCACACAGCCAGTCACAGCTTGACACAGCTGTCACGACCATAGGGAAAGGATAGCAGGACAGGGAACGACTATGGGGAACAACACCTGCGAAGGGAACATGTTAGTTCACGGACGACGGTTAGTGAGGGAAGCGGTTAAGAACAACGGGTAGGAAGATAAAACGAGGAGCAAGGACTGAAGGGGGGCACTTCACGGGGAGACTTCTTGGTCATGCATGAGAGGGGATCGGGCGAAGAGCAAGAACGGAAGCAAAGATGGAGAGCACGGTGAAGGAGGAGAGATGATTAGTAGATGCTTGTTATATGCAAAGCTGTAGTGATATTGTAGAGCAGATTAGAGACACAATGGTTTCGGCCTGATACCTGATAAATCATAATCTGATACTTATACGATACAATCACACTGTGTAGAGAGATCTGAGTGAAGCTGTGGAATGAATGGATGAGTTGATGGAATCCGATAGATTGATGAAGCAAACTGATACTTAATTATCAATGGTAAGGTAGCTAACATGAATGCGGAAAGGGAAACAAATAGGAAACACCCCCATGATACACTAGCTGTAGGTCATGACTGATTGTTCTGAGCGGGCTGAGTACTTAGAGATTTCCAACTCTTCTATCTTGGAGTTTCCGCCTCGGATAGCGAAGGGATGGGTGAGTAAAAGCCGCGCGACACTCATGGCCTGCCACAGTGTCCAATACCGCTTCTGTGAATGGCAATGGGAAAGGATCTTTCTTCGTTCAAACATTCAACTTCTTATAGTTCACACAAACTCTCAATTTACCATTCTTCTTGGTCACAATGGGTTTGGGTGAGCTTTTGTGGTGCTTTGCCCTCCACTGGGCCTTGTGCTAACCAGACCTGCATAAGGTGGTTATCCACCAAGTTGCTTGTGGTTCCTCTGAGAGTGTGCTCCTCTCTTAGTTTGTACACATCTAATTGCTGTTGTAAAGCCTCCATGCGCTTCGCATGAGGTTCAACCAAATTCGCATAGGCAGCAAGTAGATTATTGGCTTCCTTCCAAGCCTTGTTATTGACCGAGATTTCATTTCTATTGGCCATGATCGTTTGTTGGAACTCCAGGATGTGCTTCTCTTGATCAGCTTCAATCTGCCTGTATTGCTTGAAAGTATCATCATTGCGATAGATTGTATTCTTCATATCGACAATGAGTTTCATTTGCTCAACATTCTCTGCTTTTGCCTTCATACTTTTTTCTGCTTGACTGTTTATTTCTTTGTAGTTTGGTCAAGCATAGTTGTGAGTGTAGCACATTGTATGGCCATCCTGTCATGCACTGTCTACAACTCCGTATGTAGTGCATTCACTTCTTGCAACTTGCTTTCATGCTGCACCTGCATTTGGTATAGCTGTTGCTTATGTGCTTCGTGCAACTGGTCTTGCGCGAGGCCTACCTCAATCAATTGTTTCTTGGCCAATTGCAAAGCTGCTTCTGTATTCTCCAAGTCTTGCTGCATCTTGAGAGTGACCTCCTCATCGACCTTGTTTGCCACACTCAGTGGCTAGTCGAGCCTCAAACTCCTTCCTGAGTTCCTCTCTCAAGGCTGTCAATTGGGTAGTTGGAACATGGGATTTGACATAAGTCCCCAACAAATTAAGTGTCCTGCCTATGGAACTCATCAGCATTGCCTGTTGAGGGTCATCATGGTGAGGTTGCTGCTGTTCCTCCTGATCCTCAACCGTGTGATGTCTCACGAACCACTCAGGCCATTGTCCCACCGGATTTTCTTTCCTGAACCATTTCATCCATCACCGGTGCTGCAGTGTCTTGACATTCTACCTGTGGTACCTCCGACACAGGTGTGTGTATTATATGCACATGAGGATTTCCCTTGGGCAACAATTGCACCTCTGGAATCTCTGTCTCCTTGACCAGACCAGAATATTCATAGAGAAGGTCCCCCTTCTCAATTTCTGCCACTATCTGTTCTGTAGTTGGAATATCTAACCCTTCTTTTTCCAAATCAATTATTTCTAGTTGAGCTGCATGGACAACTTGTAACCTTGTGACAAGCCGCTCATCTGGCTGTGATGGTTGTGATACTGAAGTAACTTGCTTGCTCTTCCCTCTCTGAAGGTCCTGCTTCTAGTAATAGCAGTTCTCTGTGCTACTGTGCCCCTTCCTGCACAAAAACTTGAGAAACATTATCATGTGGATTCCGTGAAGCCAGTGATCCGCCACTACAGTCTTTCCCCGCCTCTGTCTCTTATTCTCGTGTTGTCTTGCCATTCCACCCTCACTGTGTGAAGAGCCTTGCTCTTCCATTGCAGTGGTTTCTGGCTCAAACACTCCCATCTCCTTTCTTTCTCGAGCATCAAGGATGCCAGAATCAAGAATTATTTGAGCAATGATTGGGCCAGACAGTATGATAGGAGACTTTGCGGCAGTACCCTGTAATCTTTTCATCTCCTCTACCAGTGCGTTGTACATTATGTCCGCCCATTCTACCTCTTCTCCTCTCAGGGCTTTGAGTATTTCCTCTGTGAAGGATCTGCTCAAATACTGTTGGTTCTGTTTCATGGCAAACAGAACGTTCAATACCTGGTCTACCTCCTTAAGCCCTGGGTACACGGCCTTGGTACAAGCGTAACCCTGAGTTTTAAAGAAACTCCCTTCTTGGAATAAGTCCCCTATTTGCAGTCTTGCCCTGTGCTCCTCCACATGCACCTGGCCTGCTGGCAATCGAAACAATTGCTGTAGGTATAGGGGAGTAATTACTAATTCAACTCCCTTCACCGTTGTTGCTCCTGTCCTTGGCTCAAAATTCTGTAAGAATTGTAACATGTACTGTCTATGGTGCAATGTCCAATCTTTGCTTTGCAATCCTTGCAATCTCAGCTCCTTCAGTATCTGCATCACCTGTGGGGTAGCAATTGTTTGTTTCTGCAGAATTGTGGTGCTCTTCACCCTGATTTCCTCCATTCCTCTCACTCTCTTCATTCTAGACCCACAGAACTGTTTTGGCTGTAACAATTGAAGAAATGTCTGTAGTGCACAAAGCATAAACGTATGGTTGCCACAAAAAGCTATGGGTATTTTTTGTAAGCCTGTGGAGCTTGCAAGCATCCATCAAGAGAAAAGCTCCGCTCTGTTCTTTCATGTCTATGCCACTGCGTAAGTAATATTGCGAGCGTATAGTCTGTTAGTTCCTCCATAGCTTCCAAGCTATAGCATTGATGGTCTGTCCCGTCGAGACGCCCGTTACTTAGAACGACGCCGACTCTTGCGCTTAAATTCCCTCTAATTTCTTGATCCTTTTTTTGGTTTTCGATTGGTTGTAACCGCTGTGACTGGATTTTAAATTTAATTTTCTTTAGTGGACTTTCCCTGCTAGATTGTCCACTAGGATCACACATGTGACAAGAATTTCGCTTTTCTGTATTTGTTGTTTGTTCCGTTCCCCTTTTTCCGTATTCATTAATGGGCCCGCCATTCATCCGAATTGATGCGCTAAGTAGGTACTTTGACGGCCATCTTTGTCCTCTTTCTTGATGACACCTGTTCTTGCACTTCCTTCTCAGCTGTGTGTCGCGCCCTGACTTCCACGTGTCTATTTTTAAACTGGTTTCCGTCTTTTCTTCCGTCGGCCATTTTCCTGAAGTTATTGTGCGCCCACCTGTCACTGATTCTATGGATCGTGTAACCCTAGTAGGCTGTGTTGAGCTGTGACAGACTGTGTCATACTGTGGTACGCTGTGATAGGCTGTGATGCACTGTGGTAAGCTGTGATAGGCTGTGACATGCGGTGGTAGGTTGTGATAGGTTGTGTTGCGCCGTGCTGGGCTGTGATAGGCTGTGTCACGTTGTGATGGGCTGTGATAGGCTGTGTTTCGCCTTGATAGGCTGTGATAGGCAGTGTCACGTCGTGATGGACTGTGATAGGCTGTGTCACGCTTGTTCTGCCCGCCCTGGTCATATATGCTTGGCCTAGCGACAAGTGCTCCATACTCCGTTGGTAACACTGGCGCAGCCCGTGACTGCTCTTGCGTTTCAACATGCAAATCGTGCTGCAATGGTTTGTCATGGATACCACTGTATCCCTTTAACTTATTGGCATTGACTCTTCCCAGCATTTCTTTGTTAATGGTTTGTAACATGGCGGTGTTGTTATCATACATCTTTGTATGACATAAGGTCCTTTCCATGGTGATTTAAGCTTAGAAGCTTTAATTTTTCCCTTCTTCTGCAACCATAGAACCAAATGTCCCGTCTTAAAAAGTTTTTAACTTGTTTTCGTCAAACTGTTCCTTCCTCTTCATCTGAATTCTGGTCATATTATCAGCTGCATCAACACGTACTTCTTCCACATGGTATAATTCATGTTCCTGACCTTAATGGAATCTTGCAATTCCATTCTCTTTCCCCACTCCGTTCTCATGGTAGATAACAAGAATTCCACTGGAAGTAAGGCTTCCATACCATAAACTAATTGGAATGGTGTATACTTAGTGGTGACTTTATATGAAGTCCTGTATGACCACAAAGCTGTCAACAGCTTTGTATCCCAATCCGTTCTGTTTGCATTGACTATCTTAGCCAAGATAGTACATAGTATTTTGTTGGTAGCCTCTGCCTGTCCATTACCCTGTGGGTAATATGTTGTACTCTTCCTATGCACAATCATGAATTCTTTAGTCAATAATTCAATGGTCTCATTAATGAAGTGACTTCCCTGATCACTGATAAATTCTAAGGGACAGCCAAATCGTGTAAGTATGTTCTCATACAAGAACCTTGTTGTGGACTTGGCTGTGTTGTCCCTCAAAGCTTTAGCTTCCACCCACTTTGTAGTATAATCAGTGGCTGTAATTATGTACCTGTTCCGTGTATTCTTGGCTGGTGGGTTAATCGGTCCAACAAAACCTAGTCCCCATTTCTGAAATGGTTCCGTAGGCATTGTAGGATGCAAGGCCATCCTTCCAGATCTCTGCAAAGGTCCTAGCCTCTGACATTCATCACAACTCTGACAATACTCGTGTACATCTTTGAACAAAGTAGGCCACCAGTAACCTGCGAGTAGTATCTTCCTACTGGTAGTCTCTTCTCCAAAATGACCTCCAGCCACTCCTTTATGAACTTCCTCCAAAACTTTATTTACTTCATGGTGGTACAAGCATCGTTTTAGTACTCCATCAGGTCCTCCTTATACATTCTGCTTCCTACCATAGTATAAGGTAAAGCTTTGATAGCGATTCTCTTCCTCTGCTCCTTACCATAACTAGGTGGGCATTGACCATGAGTAAGGTAGTATCTGATTGGCCACTGCCAATCTAACCATCATCTGCACTTCCTTGCACCTCCATTATAAATAAACTCGCATCAGGTAACTGATCGTCCACTCCTGTGCGGCCTCTCCTGTTGTTAGTCGTGACAAATGATCTGCTACAAGATGCAAACGGCCAGGCTTGTAAATAACCTCGAACTCAAACTCATGCAAGATTAATAACCACCTCGCTATCCTTCCACTTATCAAAGGTTTGTTCACCAGATATATCAGAGCCTGGTGATCCACATAAACATAAACTTTCTTCCCAATAGGTAATGCCTGAATTTCTTGACTGCATAAATCATTGCTAGTGCTTCTCTTTCAGTTCTGCTATAGTTCCTTTCAGCACTGTTCATCAACCTGCTAGCATAGTACACAGGTGAATCTATATTTCCTGTAACATTCTGGGCTAACACCGCTCCCAACGCTTCTCCTGATGCATCGCAGTGAACATGAAATACTACATGCCAGTGAGGGTTAATCAACACAGGTGTAGTTGTTACTGACAGTGTAAATTCCTCAAACGCCTGTTGACATTCAGCTGTCCAGGCAAACACTGCATCTTTCTTTAGAAGCTTGCTCAATGGTGCTGCTATTTGTGCATACCTTTTGACAAATCTTCTGTAATAACTGGTTTGCCCAAGGAATCTCCTTAAACTCTTAACATTCACTGGTGGTGGAGAGGCTTTAATGGACTCTGTCTTTCCTGGGATCCACAAGAAGTCCCTTCTTACACACAATGTGTCCCAGAAGCACCCCTGAGTTCACACAGAAAGTACACTTCTCTGGATTCAAGCCCAGACCTCTCATCCTGCATCTGGCCAGACATAACTCCAATTTATGCAAGTGCTCATTCTTAGAGCTGTACACACCGAAATCATCCAAGAACACCTGCATGAAATCATCCAGATACTCATGAAAAGATTCACTTATTACTCTTTGAAAGGTTGCTGGTGCATTACAAAGTCTAAAGGGCATGACTTTGTATGCATAAGCACCCCAGTCTGTAATGAAAGCTGTCTTTCCTTGATCTTCTTCTGCCACTTGCACTTGATTATAACCACTGAAACCATCCATGAATGTACATCTCATGGCCTGCCACAGTGTCCAATACTGCTTCTGTGAATGGCAAAGGGAAAGGATCTTTCTTCGTACAAGCATTCAGCTTCTTGTAGTTCTCACATACTCTTAGTTTACCATTCTTCTTGGGAACTATAACAATGGGTGACAACCAAGTTGTATACTCTATTGGGTATATAAACTTAGCCTCAGCCAACTTCTTAATCTCCAACCTTCTGTGCGTAGTTGGGATTCATTCTGTACCTCGCCTGCTTGATTGGTACTGACCCTGGTTCCAGTTCAATCTTATGCTGACAGACTTCAGGTGGTATCCCTTTTAGATCCTCATAGCTCTAAGCAAATACATCTCTGTATTTGATGAACAAGCTTTTAGCTTCTTCAAAGAATTCCGGCTCCAAATCAGCTCCTACTTTCACCATCCTCGATTCCTCTTTAGTTCCCACATTCACTTCCCTCACCTGCTCATCAGCTGTGATTGTCCAACCAGTCACCACTTCATCCTGTAAGCTCACAGTGGCTGGTTCCTCTAGGATTTCCATTTCTCCTTCTCTTTCTTCATAGAAATGTGATGGGTAACTGCTGGTTTTCTCTTCAGTTGGTGTTGCTGTCACTACACCACAGCAGATACCTTTTAAACAACTTAGGCTTTCCAGCCGCATCTCTGCAACCTGCTCCCACTCTGGGTGTGCAGCAAATAGGGTAGCTTCCTGCTCCTCATCCAGTCCTCCTTTCCAGTCATACTCTCTGACTCCTCGAGGTCTTCTCATAGCAGGTAATCTACTAGATTTCTTTGTGGTAATTTGTATCTCGTGTATCCCATTATGCACGGTTAGTAACTGAAAATTCCAGTCATGGAATACCCTGGCCTGTTTCAGCCACGGACTGTTAGAGGACTGTCTGGGACTTAGACACTTATACGGGATTTGTAGGGTACCCTTAATTTTTGCACAGACTGAGACCAACAGGAGCCTTAGTGGTGATAGCAGCGCACTGTAGAGGGGGGTTACACAGTCCGTCACAGTCGTCACAGCCGACATAGCCACACAGTCAGTCACAGCCGACACAGCCATCACAGCCAACACAGCCCGTCACAGCCGACACAACCACACAGCCAGTCACAGCCAACACAGCCCGTCACAGCCTAACACAGCCACACACAGTCGCACAGCCAATCACAGCCCGTCACAGTTTCACACAGCCAATCACAGCTTGACACAACTGTCACGACCAGAGGGAACGGAGAGCAGGACAGGGAACGACTGTGGGGAACAACACCTGCAAATGGAACATGTTAGTTCACGGACAACGGCTAGTGAGGGAAACGGTTAGAGCCACGAGTAGGAAGATAAAGGGAGAAGCAAGGACTGAGAGAGGGATATATATTCTTGGAAGCACTTCAGGGAGAGGGACTTCTTGGTCATGCATGAGAGGGGATCGGACGGAGAGTAAAGATGGAGACCACGGTGAAGGAGGAAAGATGATTAGTAGATGCTTGTTATATGCAAAGCTGTAGTGATATTGTAGAGCAGATTAGAGACACAATGGCTTCGGCCTGATACCTGATAAATCATAATCTGATACTTATACGATACAATCACACTGTGTAGAGAGATCTGAGTGAAGCTGTGGAATGAATGCATGAGTTGATGGAATCCGATAGATTGATGAAGCAAACTGATACTTAATTAGTAATGGTAAGGTAGCTAACATGAATGCGGAAAGGGAAACAAATAGGAAACACCCCCATGATACACTAGCTATAGGTCATGACTGATTGTTCTGCGCGGGCTGAGTACTTAGAGATTTCCAACTCTTCTATCTTGGAGTTTCCGCCTCGGATAGCGAAGGGAGGGGTGAGTAAAAGCCGTGCGACATTTGGCGACCGTACTGGGAGACTGAGTCATGAACAACCAGATGTGACAGGCATCTGGTGGGATCATGGTGGTTGGACCATTAAAGAATTTGAAGTGAATCAAATTCCTGTGGAACGAAGGAAGAAAGATTGTCCAAACAATTCTTTCAAAGGTTCTTGGAATTGCCAGACGGTTGTAAGGAAAATATTCTTAAGCAAGTGCATGATGCTGATCCGGAATGGGGTCTGGAGAAAGGAGTGATAAAGATTTATCACGTAGCCTGTAGAGGAAGAGCACGTTGGTTACCAACGTTGGTTTATGTGATAGCATTGCTATCCATTAAGCGAGTAGAGTTTGAAGGCTGGGAAGAAAGAAAGGTGAATGTTTATACTCATATGCATGAAGAGCTTCTACTGGTAAAGAATTGGATTCCAAAGGATATTTTGTGGATCAAACTCACACCAAGAACAGCTTTCCAGACTTGTTTGTTATATGGTTATATGGTAACGGAGACTTCAAGTATAGCCAAGGGTGCATTGAAGCTTGAAAGAAACCCAGGCATATACGAGAGATATTATAGAAGAGAGTTTTGGTTATTTCCACATTAAAAGAAATGAAAGACATGGGACATGAGTGATGAAAGAGAAGCTAGACGCCAGAGATATTCAGCAAAAAGAGAAAGCTATCTGAAAGCTAATTATCCATATCTTTGGGAGAGAGGAATAGACATAGGGGAATCATCTGGACCTCTCACACCATTAAGATCAAAGAGTACATCACCCATACCGGAAGAACTAGTTGGATGCCACTCCTTCTGTTTCTTTGCAAGAAAGATTAAGGGAATTGGTACAGGAAGAAGATCAATCACGAGGTGAAAGATCTGAGGTACATCCCTGGATAAAAGATTTGACAGAAATCTTTGATAAGAGTTGGCATGGAACACCAAAAGCAGGAACTCCAGTTTCTGAAGCAGAAGGTGAAGAATGAGAAGAGGATGTGGCAGAGCCAACAGGGAGTTCAGACTCTCCAACACCATTACAGTTGAGTTACATGAGTGAAGAAGAAACCCAAGGGCAGAACTTGGAGGATGAAAACATAGAGAAGAAATTGGAAGAGGAAGAATATGAAGAAGTAGACCCAACAGCTGAGGTTGAGACTACAACCAGGACATCCCAACCCGTTGGACCTGGATCAAGTGGAGCACTTGGATCACAGGCCAACAAAGGTGTCGGCTCAGGGGATCAGGGGGCTGCCTGGATCTGGCTTTGGGGGGAAGGGAGTGTGGGAAGTAGTGCAACTGAAGCTGGGAATACTGTGAATATGGTGGGGCCGGAAGCAGGGAGTGCTCAAGGGCCACACAAAAAACAACATGTCCAGAAGGACCAGCACCAGCAAGGGTGCCAGCACCTGTCAGTGGGCAGAAGGTATGGCCACAGATGGCGTTACAACCAACACGGGCAAAACCACCCTTTCCAATATATTCAGGAAAAGGGGATCCCGATGACACATTAGCCAATTTGAGCACATGTGTATAGTGAACAATGAGAATGGCGATGATGCAAGATGAGACTGTTTCCTTGTTCACTTATCAAGAAAGCAAGTGAATGGTATGCAAGATTCCCTGATAATCATTTCCTAACCTGGAATGGCTTGAATACAACATTTCGAAATAGGTTCAGGACAAGTAAAACTGAGGATGAAGTGTATGGAAGTTTACAACAGTTAAAGCAAAAGAAGCATGAAACTGTTCAGGAGTATATGGAAAAGATGGAATTGATGATGAAAAAGCTGGCTGTAGTACCAGCACCCGGTTTATATAAGACTTGGTTTGTGAGTGGACTAAGACCAGAGTTGCAAAAGAAAGTGGATATGTTACCCCCATAATACAGTGGAGGAGGCATTTGAAACTGCAAACAGAATTGAGCAATTGGGAATGCTCAGGAGAGAGAAAAGGGATGATGAGGACTCTGAGGATGAGTCAGATGAAGAAGAAGAGCAAGAACTAAAAAGGAAGAGTAAGAGAAAGGAGAAGTTCAAGAGGGATAACTATGAAAAAAGATTGGAAGAAATCTTGAAGAAGTATGCCACAGAGGCTGCAACACATTGGAGGAAGGGTGTATGGTGTGCAAAGTGCCAGAATGAAGGCCATACCACCACAGAATCCACATGAAGGAGAAACAACTGTACTATCTGTAAAATGGATAACCATTCTACTGAGAATTGTTACTACAACAGAAGGACAGCTGCAAGAGAACCTAGGCAAGTAAGGGTGGCATCAGGTGCCAGCCCCAGCCAAGACAGAAACAATGATCAGGACCACTATGGAGGTATGGGGTGGTATAAACAAATGGCATGGACAAAGGAGAAGGTAATCAAAGAGGGAATTACCAAGGAAATAGAGGCAACTATCCGGGTAATCCAAGGGAATTACCAGCCCGGGAATCAGGATTACAGAAATAATCCAAGAACAGACCAAGGGCGAGGACCCAATGGTGAAGAACTATGTTACTATTGTAATCAGCCAGGACATCGCAAGGCAGCCTGTTCATTCTGGATTAGACACCAGAATGAGATGAAAGCTCCTGTGAATGAGGGCCCAGTGGTGGCAGCTCACATGGTTAGGCCATGTGTTGTACCAGAAGTAAGTACAATGATAGTAACAAGAAGTAAAGCCAAACCAATACCTCCAGTAGTAGAGGAAGAAGATGATAATGAAGGTGGCAGTGATATGCCTGAAGATGATGAGGCTTGGAGAGATGAGAAGGAACTGCACAAGGAAGTGGCAGATACCATAAGGGAAATGCAGAAGAGTACTGATATTCCTGTGGCAGATTCCTCTGATTCTGATGGAGAAGAAGAAGGGAGGGAGGATGAAAGGAAGAAAGAAGATGCAGACATGCAAAGTAATGAAGAGACTTTGGCTGAAGTAATATGCCAGACCAAAGCAGAAATTACCATTGGACAGCTATTGGCTGTGGCACCTTATTGTAGGCACAGGCTGTATCAAGCAATCAATCGAATTGCCCAGGAGACAGGAAACACAGACCTGAACAGCAAGGTGACCAGTTATAATGTAAAGCCGGAAGGGCGAGAAACAGTCATGGACTTTGATGATTCTATGCCAGTAATCCAATTGAGAATTGGAAGCACAGAACTAACTGATGTACTGATAGATGGAGGTTCTGGAGTAAATATCATGACAGACCAATTAAGAAAGAAGCTGATAGAGGACTGTCGGGGACTTAGACACTTATACGGGATTTGTAGGGTACCCTTAATTTTTGCACAGACTGAGACCAACAGGAGCCTTAGGGGTGACAACAGCGCACTGTAGAGGGGGGTTACACAGCCCGTCACAGTCGTCACAGCAGACACAGCCGACACAGCCAACACAGCCCGTCACAGGGGGGTTGCTATTCCATGAGCTCATGAGCGGGCATGGCTCACCCATGAGCCGCAAAGTAACACACTTCGAATTTCGGCAGATTTTTTTCAGGCCCAAAACTATAAAATAATCAAAAATCGAAGATTTCCGCGCTCATGCTGGAAGCACTCCGCTCATGAGTACCAGTGTACGCTCATGACTTGGAGCCCAGGCTCATGGACCGCTAGGCCAGGTCATAGAAAAACTGAATTCTGGGCAATAACGGCACCGAAATTATCCCAGAGGCAGAGACGCAAGCGGAATTAGGATCCGGGTTTGCAGACTCCGAAAACGCAATGGCGACCTATAACCGTGGATAGTACTGTTGCAGAAGTGCATGATGGTTGGGTATAACGGCGCCGTAATTGGGCACAGGAAAAGAAATAGCCGGCTGAAGGCTCGGGAGTGAAGCCAACAACGGTGAAAGTAATTGGGCTCCACCAACCAAATACCCGGAGTGCAGGCGATAACGGCGCCGAAATGGGCCCCGAAAACCAAATACTCGGTTGAAGCCACCGGAGTGCAGCCGATAACGGCGCCGAAATTGGGTCCAGAAACCAAATACCCGGCTAAAGGCTAGGGATTGCAACCAATAACGGCGCCGAAATTGACCTGCGGAAACAAAATTCTCGGCTGAAGCTTCCGCACTCCATCCAATAACGGCGCCAAAATTGGGCTCCGGAGAGCAAATACCCGCCTTACGGTAAGGGAGGCCTTGCTCTCATTTTGCTCTTCACTCTTCTTTGTTGTGCCCATCTCCTCCCTGCTTTGAGTTTGTGCTATGTCGTGAGGCCATGTCGTGCCCGAATCACATCTATCGACGCCAGACGGGAGTCATTTTCCCGAAAGCACACGACATCATTGTTTTCCTGGATGTTTACAGGGACGATCCTCGACTTGTCCAGCTGAGAGCAATGAAGTTTCTTCCAGGATTGCACGATTCTCCTGGACCCCGGCTGGGGAGCAGGTGGTTCCTACGCATCATGGACTTGGACTTTCCGCATGAGTGGGAGCCGAATAGATCACGCACAGCGTTGCTGTATCGTTGGAATTGTTGCGAGTGGACGTATGATGAGTGCATAGGTGAAAACTTTACGCGTGGACGGACTGGCTCGGAAAGTGGGGACATTCTCTTCAGTTATGAGGATGAGGAGGAGGGGAACACAGGGCCCACTGTGAAAATGTCCTTCTACCAAGGGGGCGCTATCGATAAACACGACATCCTCGTTAGTTTCAACCGGGCGACAGAAACCACTGACATTTTGTTCAAATATAGGCACCCGGTCACTCAGGAGGTCCTTGAGAGGCCAGTTAGAGTTCCTTCTTCTTGGGCGAGGGGACCATAGGTCTTGCATGCTAGAGTAGACATGTTTCAACTCGCCGACACTTATGGCACATACATTTTCATTCAGAAATCAAGCAGCTTCCCTGTGCCATATGGGGAATATACATGCTTGGATAATCTTCTGTTAAGGTTTTTTGCAATTCACTGCCAGTATGCTGGGACGTGTCCTTTGTCGTATGGATTGCTGTTTGCACAAGGTGCAATATGCAAATGCTGGAATGTGCAGTAGGACCCTTCCCACTGGAACACAGAACTAGCAATCTTGTAAAGGCATCACATTTGCAGAACAGTAACAATGTATTTGTAGCAAATTGGAGTCTTCTCATAAAGGTGGACGAAAACGCCAGGATGGGCTGCGAAATCACTACAAATTGAATGAAGAGCAGTAACAAGGAAGCATTATGCAGTACATAGACCATAAACGGCGCTGAAATAGGCCTCAATGCCCGTTAATCTCCACACAATGTATGCTTTACTCGGATCCATTTGTAGACAACCAAAATAAAAAAAACATGCGCATGCCATTCATGGCCAAAAACCACATTCTCATGTATTGCGGCACCGAAATTCACATGTAGCCATGGCGATGCGGCACCACCAAGTGTATAATTCCTCACAAAAAAATAGGGTGCAAGAAGATGAATGTAATATAATTGCCACTTTCTCCTTCCCGAATGTGGAATGTCAAGCAGTCCGACAAGTGTCCTGCCGTAGGGCCTTGTGCAGCTCGTTGAAACTCAGTGTTGGAGCATGGATGAAGACGTCCACTGCGGATATGCAACTCATGCGCTTCAGAAAAATGTAATAAAGGTGTTTGCAGGGGACATATGCTGCATTCTTCGATTCCATAACAAGGAAGTCCTCACAGTTGCAAGCTGGGTACTGTGAAACCGTGATTGTATACACGACACTGCGCGCAGCAGACCCGGCTGTTGACAACTGAAATATGCGCCCCATCCTGGGGTGAGGAACATCCCTGCAACCTTGCACTATGCAGGGCATTGCAAGAGCGTTGGCCATCCTGGTGTCGTTCGCCTTTGTTGGTGGCCGTCGTCTTTTCAGTTTCCCCCACCGATGGGTGGGCCAAGCTGCGGGGTCACCCACCGGTATGCGGGGCGAAGAGCTTCTCGTGGGAGGAGGATGACGACTGGGAATTGGATTTCGTGGAACGTATTTTAGCTTTCAGAGAATCAGGATGGAAGTACACGTTTACCCAAACACGGGAGTCCATGTTGAAGACGGGACCTCTCGGTACGCTCCGCAGCGAAGTCCTGCAGTGAGAAGAGTGTGTCCTACCTAATAACACAAATGATTTTCTGGAGGATTCCGCATCCAACAGGATGGGTGATCGGTGCACGTAAAGATGAAGGTATGTAACGTACGTTACAAAAACGGACGACAACAGCAAGTTCACATCGGATATTTGGTGCCTGAATTGTAATGTACAACCACTTGGGCTACAATAAATCAGGCCTTCCCATGAATTCCGGCACCGAAATCTGGATGAACATCTCTGTCATGTAACAACTTTGGAAGCCAGGGGATGAATTTCGGCGACAGAAATAGTAATTTGTTCACCTCATGAAACTAACCAAGCACCCAACGGATGGATTTCGATGCAGAAATTCGGATGAACATCTTCTTCATCAAATTGTTTCTGCACATGAGGGTTGAATTTGGATGCCAAAATACGGATGAATGTGTTCCTGATTACAGTCGTGATTCACCACGTGTCCGGATATCGGTGCTGACATCTGAATGACAGTAATCCTGAATCGGCAGAATGGATGTATTTCGGCCCCGAAATTCATTCTTCATCTCCTTTTCCGACCCTAATTCTGCTGCCCTGCGGATGGATTTCAGTGCCAAATTCATCTGAAGTTTTTTTTTTTTTTTTTTTTTTTTTTTTTTGGCGACAGATGAACTTCGGCGCCGAATCTCATCCAAGTACTCCCTTCTAATTTTCATTTTTCTTCGCGAGCAATGAATTTCGGCGCCGAAATTCATCCAAAGTCCTCCCGAATTTTTTTTTTTCTTTGCGAGCAATGAATTTCGGCGCCGACATTCATCCGAAGTCCTCCCGAATTTTGTTTTTTCTTCGCGACCAATGAATTTCGGCGCCGAAATTCATCCGAAGTCCTCCCAAATTTATTATTTTTTCTTCGCGAGCAATGAATTTCGGCGCCGAAATTCATCCGAAGTCCTCCCGAATTTTATTTTTTCTTCGCGAGCTATGAATTTCGGCGCCGAAATTCATCCAAAGTCCTCCCGAATTTTATTTTATTTCTTCGCGACCAATGAATTTCGGCGCCGAAATTCATCCGAAGTCCTCCCGAATTTTATTTTATTTCTTCGCGACCAATGAATTTCGGCGCCGACATTCATCCGAAGTCCTCCCGAATTATTTTTTTTCTTCGCGAGCAATGAATTTCGGCGCCGACATTCATCCGAAGTCCTCCCGAATTTATTTTTTTTTCTTTGCGAGCAATGAATTTCGGCGCCGAAATTCATCCGAAGTCCTCCCGAATTTTTTTTTTTTCTTCGCGAGCAATGAATTTCGGCGCCGAAATTCATCCGAAGTCCTCCCCAATTTTTTTTTTTTCTTCGCGAGCAATGAATTTCGGCGCCGAAATTCATCCGAAGTCCTCCCGAATTTTTTTTTTCTTCGCGAGCACTGTATTTCGGCGCCGAAATTCATCCGAAGTCCTCCCGAATTTATTTTTTCTTCGCGAGCAATGAATTTCGGCGCCGAAATTCATCCGAAGTCCTCCCGAATTTTATTTTTTTTCTTCGCGAGCAATGAATTTCGGCGCCGAAATTCATCCGAAGTCCTCCCAAATTTTATTTTTTCTTCGCGAGCAATGAATTTTGGCGCCGAAATTCAATCGACTCCATCCCTCCAAATTCTTTTCAGGGTTTGAGCGCCAGATTTCAGCGCCGAAATTCATCCAATGCCCTCCCTCTCCAATATTTATTTTTCTTTGAAATGGATGAATTTCGGCGCCGGAATTCATCCTTACTGTCCGCAATGAGTAACTCTAATATTACATTTTCTATGCGACGGATGAATTTTGGCGCCGAAATTCGTCCAAACCCGACACTTACTATTTGCTTCTAGATGATATAATTTTCGGTAAATCGTTGGAAATACCCCGTTCCGACGAAGATAACAGGAATATTCTGCATTTAATGGAGAAATCGGCATATTGAACCCCTTCTGTCAAAATTAATTGCATTTTAGCCGTTTTTTTTCCTTTGAAACCGACAGTATCCATTAAGTGGTCTTTTTCGCACGGGACGTTGCCGCACATAAAGTATAATTTCGGCGCCGAAATTATAGTTAAATGTCCAGAAATGGCAAGTCCAACAGGCATGGACAGCATCCGTCAGGGGCAATGATGGCGGCAAAGCATAGCATGGTGCCGATTTAGTCTTCGCTCTGGATGAATTTCGGCGCCGAAATATGGATGAAATGTGCCCAAGTGCAACCGTTTCCACTGTCCCGGAATTAATTCCGGCTCCGATATCCCACTGACAGGTTTGCTCATGACGAATGAGGACTTGGGAAGCGATGAATTGCGGCGCCGAAATTTGTAAGTTTGTGTACGAAAGCACTTGAATAGGAGCTGCTGACAGCTTTGTGGTCATACAGGACTTCATATAAAGTCACCACTAAGTATACACCATTCCAATTAGTTTATGGTATGGAAGCCTTACTTCCAGTGGAATTCCTGTTACCTACCATGAGAACGGAGTGGGGAAAGAGAATGGAATTGCAAGATTCCATTAAGGTCAGGAAACATGAATTATACCATGTGGAAGAAGTACGTGCTGATGCAGCTGATAATATGACCAGAATTCAGATGAAGAGAAAGGAACAGTTTGATGAAGGCAAGTTAAAGACTTTTAAGACGGGGGATTTGGTTCTATGGTTGCAGAAGAAGGGAAAGATTAAAGCTTCTAAGCTTAAATCACCATGGAAAGGACCTTATGTCATACAAAAGATGTATGATAACAACACCGCCATGTTACAAACCATTAACAAATAAATACTGGGAAGAGTCAATGCCAATAAGTTAAAATGATACAGTGGTATCCATGACAAACCCTTGCAGCATGATTTGCATGTTGAAACGCAAGAGCAGTCACGGGCTGCACCAGTGTTACCAACGGAGTATGGAGCACTTGTCGCTAGGCCAAGCATATATGACCAGGGCGGGCGGAAAAGGCAAAACACAGCCTATCACAGCCCATCACAACGTGACACAGCCTATCACAGCCCAGCACGACGCAACACAGCCTATCACAACCTACCACCGCGTGTCACAGCCTATCACAGCGTACCACAGTATGACACAGTCTGTCACAGCTCAACACAGCCTACTAGGGTTACACGATCCATAGAATCAGTGACAGGTGGACGCACAATAACTTCAGGAAAATGGCTGACGGAAGAAAAGACGGAAACCAGTTTAAAAATAGACACGTGGAAGTCAGGGCGCGACACACAGCTGAGAAGGAAGTGCAAGAACAGGTGTCATCAAGAAAGAGGACAAGAATGGCCGTCAAAATACCTAATCAGCGCGTCAAATTGGATGAAAGGCGGGCCTATTAATGAATACGGAAAAAGGGGAACGGAACAAACGGCAAGTACAGAAAAGCGAAATTCTTGTCACATGTGTGATCCTAGTGGACTATCCAGCAGGGAAAGTCCACTAAAGAAAATGAAATCTAAAATCCAGTCACAGCGGTTACAGCCAATAGAAAGCCAGAGAAAGGATCAAGAAATTGGAGGGAAATTAAGCGCAAGAGGCGGCGTCGTTCTGAGTAACGGGCGTCTCGACGGGACAGACCATCAATGCTATAGCTTGGAAACTATGGAGGAACTAACAGACTATACGCTCGCAATATTACTTACGCAGTGGCATAGACACGAAAGAACAGAGCGGAACTTTTCTCTTGATTGATGCTTGCAAGCTCCACAGGCTTACAAGAAATTACCCATAGCTTTTTGTGGCAACCATACGTTTATGCTTTGTGCACTACAGGCATTTCTGCAGTTGTTACAGCCAAAACATTTCTGTGGGTCTAAAATGAAGAGAGTGAGAGGAATGGAGGAAATCAGGGTGAATAGCACCACAATTCTGCAGAAACAAACGATTGCTACCCCACAGGCGATACAGATACTGAAGGAGCTGAGATTGCAAGGATTGCAAAGCATAGATTGGACATTGCACCATAGACAGTACATGTTACAATTCTTGCAGAACTTTGAGCCAAGGACAAGAACAACAACGGTGAAGGGAGTTGAATTAGTAATTACTCCCCTATACCTCCAGCAATTGTTTCGATTGCCAGCAGGTGCATGTGGAGGAGCACAGGGCAAGACTGCAAATAGGGGACTTATTCCAAGAAGGGAGTTTCTTTAAAACTGAGGGTTATGCTTGTACCAAGGCCGTGTACCCAGGGCTAAAGGAGGTAGGCCAGGTATTGAATGTTCTGATTGCCATGAAACAGAACCAACAGTATTTGAGCAGATCCTTCACGGAGAAAATACTCAAAGCCCTGAAAGGACAAGAGGTAGAATGGGCAGACATAATGTACAACGCACTGGTGGAGGAGATGAAAAGATTACAAGGTACTACCGCAAAGTCTCCTATCATAGTGTCTGGCCCAATCATTGCTCAAATAATTCTTGATTCTAGCATACTTGATGCGCAAGAAAGAAAGGAGATGGGAGTGTTTGAGCCAGAAACCACTGCAATGGAAGAGCAAGGCTCTTCACACAGTGAGGGTGGACTAGCAGGGCAACCCGAGACTAAGAGGCAGAGACGGGGAAAGACTGTAGTGGCGGATCCACTGGCTTCACGGATTCCGCATGATAATGTTTCCCAAGCTCATATGCAGGAAGGGGCACAGCAGCACAGAGAACTGCTATTACTGGAAGCAGGACCTTCAGAGAGGGAAGAGGAAGTTACTTCAGTATCACAGCCATCACAGCCAGCTGATCGACTTGTCACAAGGTTACAAGTTGTCCATGCAGCTCAACCAGAAATAATTGATTTGGAAAAAGAAGGGTTAGATATTCCAACTACAGAACAGATAGTGGCAGAAATTGAAAAAGGGGACCTTCTCTATGAATATTCTGGTCTGGTCAAGGAGACAGAGATTCCAGAGGTGCAACAATTGCCCAAGGGAAATCCTAAGGTGCATATAATACACACACCTGTGTCGGAGGTACCACAGGTAGAATGTCAAGACACTGCAGCACCGGTGATGGATGAATTGGTTCAGGAAGAAAATCCGGTGGGACAATGGCCTGAGTGGTTCGTGAGACATCACACGGTTGAGGATCAGGAGGAACAGCAGCAACCTCACCATGATGACCCTCAACAGGCAATGCTGATGAGTTCCATAGGCAGGACACTCAATTTGTTGGGGACTTATGTCAAATCCCATGTTCCAACTACCCAATTGACAGCCTTGAGAGAGGAACTCAGGAAGGAGTTTGAGGCTCGACTAGCCACTGAGTGTGCAAACAAGGTCAATGAAGAGGTCACTCTCAAGATGCAGCAGGACTTGGAAAATACAGAAGCGGCTTTGCAATTGGCCAAGGAACAATTGATTGAGGCAGGCCTCGCGCAAGACCAGTTGCACGAAGCACATAAGCAACAGCTATACCAAATGCAGGTGCAGCATGAAACCAAGTTGCAAGAAGTGAATGCACTACATACGGAGTTGCAGATAGTGCATGACAGGATGGCGATACAATGTGCTACATTCACAACTATGCTTGACCAATCTACAAAAGAAATAAACAGTCAAGCGAAAAAATGTACAAAGGCAGAAGCAGAGAATGTTGAGCAAATGAACCTCATTGTCGATATGAAGAATACAATCTGTCGCAATGAGGATACTTTCAAGCAATACAAACAGATTGAAGCTGATCAAGAGAAGTACATCCTGGAGTTGCAACAAACGCTCGTGGCCAATAGAAATGAAATCTCGGTCACTAACAAGGCTTGGAAGGAAGCTAATAATCTACTTGCTGCCTATGCGAATTTGGTTGAACCTCATGCGAAGCGCATGGAGGCTTTACAACAGCAGTTAGAAGTGTACAAACTCATAGAGGAGCACACTCTCAGAGGAACCACAAGCAACTTGGTGGATAACAGCCTTATGCAGGTCTGGTTAGCACAAGGGCCAGTGGAGGGCAAAGCACCACGAAAGCTCACCCAAAGCGAGATGAATGAGCTCAGACTGCAAGTGCATAACATTGCCACAACTACTATAGACAATGTCTATAGTAGGATAGCAGAGTTACAGGAGGATGTAGACGGACTGCAGACTCAAGTGGAGGACCTCACTTCAAATATCAACAAAAGAGTCTATATCCCTCAGGAACAGCTAATGGCTTCTTATTTACAAGCCAAAACTTTGGCTTTTCAGTCTTCACAGGAGGTGCAGGAGATGCCAATGATACAAGAGCCAGTACCACCAACACCACAACAAGTCACTGTACCAGTAGCTGAACCTGTTGTTACTACAACCACACCACAGCCACCACAGCCTGAGGTATGGGGCAATGCTGCTTTTAACCCACCTAAAACTCCAGCTGCAAGGGAGTACAATAGGGCTATGATTATGTCCTTCAACCAAATTCCCATCATGTTGGATTTGGCTTGGAAAGAATTTAGTCCTCCGCAGTCATTCGCACATTATTACCAAATCATGCGTATTTGGCTGCCAGTGGCAACTGGGACTAAAGTTCTTCCGAACAATCGACATATTGAGGATCATCACTTTGCACAATACTGGCATGAGGCAAGTACAATGTTGAAGGAATTAATTGCCTTCCAAGTTGTACATGGATTCATTTATACCAAGACCAAGGAGGTAGCAAGTATTGTCATGGGATGCGGGTTATACTACGCTGCTTGTTTTCTGGTACGTTATCACATTGAGCAGCACAAGATGCAAGCGCGCTTTCTGAGTTATTCCAGTGGGGATCATTGGATCTTACCTTCAGTGCCACCTCATATGTACCTATATGAGGCAAAAGTTATGATGCAAAAGGATTCTCAAATTCGTTCATGGTTTCAAGCGGCCTGGAACATTTTGTCAACACAAAAATTTGGCATTAATGATATTTTCTATAAGGGACATGTGGCATGGAAATACTTGCACGGTGCACAAGTAATTGGTACCCCACTCACCTGGAGTGACAAGGAGCTCAGTGTCTTCACCAATTTTGCTGTTCAGCGTTTACAGCAAGTTGTAAAATATAAACTTCCAGACATGGTAGGACAACATTGTATGCCCCAGAGAATTCCACAAAAAGATCGACAATTAAAACACCTGAGAGGCGATGAGGATTCTGATACAACTGTTTCTTCAGCGGATTCTTTTGACATGGGAGAAGACTATGCAATTCAGATGGCAGAGAAGAAGCGACGGGGGTCTCCTATGCCTGAAAGGTTACCTCGATATCAGCCTCCAGAGGGCCTCACTTATCCTGGTAGTGTTCAAACATCTCCGTCAACCAGTGACAGACCTCGGGCTCGTACACACAGTCCGCCACGAAACTCTCAACGTAAGAAAGGTGCTCACTCACAAAGGTTTGCTAATCGCAATCAGTAAACCGTGAGGACACGGCTTTTTGAGAGGGGAAGGGGTAATGTTAGAGGACTGTCTGGGACTTAGACACTTATATGGGATCTGTAGGGTACCCTTAATTTTTTCACAGACTGAGACCAACATGAGCCTTAGGGGTGACAGCAGCGCACTGTAGAGGGGGGTTACACAGTCCGTCACAGTCGTCACAGCCGACACAGCCACACATCCAGTCACAGCCGACACAGCCAGACACAGTTAGCACAGCTCGTCACAGCCCGACACAGCCATCACAGCCAACACAGCCCGTCACAGCCGACACAACCAAACACAGTCGCACAGCAAGTCACAGCCCGTCACAGTTTCACACAGCCAGTCACAGCTTGACACAGCTGTCACGACCAGAGGGAACGGAGAGCAGGACAGGGAACGACTGTGGGGAACAACACCTGCAAATGGAACATGTTAGTTCACGGACGACGGTTAGTGAGGGAAACGGTTAGAGCCACGGGTAGGAAGATAAAGGGAGAGCAAGGACTGAGAGAGGGATATATATTCTTGGAAGCACTTCAGGGAGAGGGACTTCTTGGTCATGCATGAGAGGGGATCGGACGGAGAGTAAAGATCGAGACCACGGTGAAAGATGATTAGTAGATGCTTGTTATATGCAAAACTGTAGTGATATTGTAGAGCAGATTAGAGACACAATGGCTTCGGCCTGATACCTGATAAATCATAATCTGATACTTATACGATACAATCACATTGTGTAGAGAGATCTGAGTGAAGCTGTGGAATGAATGGATGGGTTGATGGAATCCGATAGATTGATAAAGCAAACTGATACTTAATTAGTAATGGTAAGGTAGCTAACATGAATGCGGAAAGGGAAACAAATAGGAAACACCCCCATGATACACTAGCTGTAGGTCATGACTGATTGTTCTGCGCGGGCTGAGTACTTAGAAATTTCCAACTCTTCTATCTTGGAGTTTCCGCCTCGGATAGCGAAGGGATGGGTGAGTAAAAGCCGTGCGACACGGATGTCCCAATAATAAGGAGTAAGCCTCCATGACTTCATCCATCTTCAATACAGTTACTGTTATCATAAAGATCATCTTCTGTATCTGTATCTTAACTCCTCTTATTAATCCCAATGGCTGTACACTTCTTTGATCTGCCATTGTTACTGTAAATGGGGCTGGTTTCATGTTACTTAGACCAAGCTTCTTTCTTATTTGGTCTGTCATGATATTTACTCCAGAACCTCCATCTATCAGTACATCAGTTAGTTCTGTGCTTCCAATTCTCAATTGGATTACTGGCATAGAATCATCAAAGTCCATGACTGTTTCTCGCCCTTCCGGCTTCACATTATAACTGGTCACCTTGCTGTTCAGGTCTGTGTTTCCTGTCTCCTGGGCAATTCGATTGATTGCTTGATACAGCCTGTGCCTACAATAAGGTGCCACAGCCAATAGCTGTCCAATGGTAATCTCTGCTTTGGTCGGGCATATTACTTCAGCCAAAGTCTCTTCATTACTTTGCATGCCTGCATCTTCTTTCTTCCTTTCATCCTCACTCCCTTCTTCTTCTTCATCAGAATCAGAGGAATCTGCCACAGGAATATCAGTACTCTCTTGCATTTCCCTTATGGTATCTGCCACTTCCTTGTGCAGTTCCTTCTTATCTTTCCAAGTCTCTTCATCTTCAGGCATATCACTGCCATCTTCATTATCATCATCTTCCTCAGCTAGTGGAGGTATTAGTTTGGCTTTGCTTCTGGTTACTATCATTGTACTTACTTCTCGTACAACACATGGCCTAACCATGTGAGTTGCCACCATTGGGCCCTCATTCACAAGAGCTCTCATCTCATTCTGGTGTCTTATCCAGAATGAACAGGCTGCCCTGCGATGTCCTGGCTGATTACAATAGTAACATAGTTCTTCACCATTGGGTCCTCGCCCTTGGTCTGTTCTTGGATTATTTCTGTAATCCTGATTCCCGGGCTGGTAATTCCCCCTTGGATTACCCTGATAGTTGCCTCTGGAATTTCCTTGGTAATTTCCTCTTGAATTACCTCTCCCTTCCATGCCATTGTTATAACCACTAGACCTACCATAGTGGTCCTGATCATTGTTTCTTCTTGGCTGGGGCTGCACCTGATGCACCCTTACTTGCCTAGGTTCTCTTCCAGCTGTCTTTCTGTTGTAGTAACAATTCTCAGTAGAATGGTTATCTATTTTACAGATAGTACAGTGTTTCTCCTTCATGTGGCATTCTGTGGTGGTATGGCCTTCATTCTGGCACTTTGCACACCAAACACCCTTCCTCCAATGTGTTGCAGCCTCTGTGGCATACTTCTTCAAGATTTCTTCCAATCTTTTTTCATAGTTATCCCTCTTCAACTTCTCCTTTCTCTTACTCTTCCTTTTTAGTTCTTGCTCTTCTTCTTCATCGGACTCATCCTCAGAGTCCTCATCATCCCTTTTCTCTCTCCTGAGCATTCCCAATTGCTCAATTCTGTTTGCAGTTTCAAATGCCTCCTCCACTGTATTATGGGGTAACATATCCACTTTCTTTTGCAACTCTGGTCTTAGTCCACTCACAAACCAAGTCTTCTGTAAACCGGGTGCTGGTACTGCAGCCAGCTTTTTCATCATCAATTCCATCTTTTCCATATACTCCTCAACAATTTCATGCTTCTTTTGCTTTAACTGTTGTAAACTTCCATACACTTCATCTTCAGTTTTACTTGTCCTGAACCTATTTCGAAATGCTGTATTCAAGCCATTCTAGGTTAGGAAATGATTATCAAGGAATCTTGCATACCATTCACTTGCTTTCTTGATAAGTGAACAAGGAAACAATCTCATCTTGGCATCATCGCCATTCTCATTGTTCACTATACACATGTGCTCAAATTGGCTAATGTGTACATCGGGATCCCCTTTTCCTGAATATATTGGAAAGGGTGGTTTTGCCCGTGTTGGTTTAACGCCATCTGTGGCCCTACCTTCTCCCCACTAACAGGTGCTGGCACCCTTGCTGGTGCTGGTCCTTCAGGACCTGTTGTTTTTGTGGTGGATCTTCCACCAAGTGGTGGCCCTTGAGCACTCCCTGCTATTGGCCCCACGATATTCACAGTATTCCCAGCTTCAGTTGCACTACTTCCCACACTCCCTGTCCCCCAGAGCCAGATCCAGGCCGCCCGCCTGATCCCCTGAGCCGACACCTTTGTTGGCTGTGATCCAAGTGCTTCACTTGATCCAGGTCCAACGGGTTGGGATGTCCTGGTTGTAGTCTCAACCTCAGCTGTTGGGTCTACTTCTTCATACTCTTCCTTCTCTCTCTCTCTTTCATCATCCTCCAAGTTCTGTCCTTGGGTTTCTTCTTCACTCATGTAACTCAACTACAATGGTGTTGGAGAGTCTGAACTCTCCATTGGCTCTGCCACATTCTCTCCTCCTTCTTCACCTTCCGCTTCAGAAACTGGAGTTCCTGCTTTTGGTGTTCCATGCAACTCTTATCAAAGATTTCTGTCAAATCTTTTATCCAGGGATGTACCTCAGATCTTTCACCTCGTGATTGATCTTCTCTCGTACCAATTCCCTTAATCTTTCTTGCAAAAAAATAGAAGGAGTGGTATCCACTCTAGTTCTTCCGGTATGGGTGATGTACTCTTTGATCTTAATGGTGTGAGAGGTCCAGATGATTCCCCTATGTCTATTCCTCTCTCCCAAGATATGGATAATTAGCTTTCAGATAGCTTTCTCTTTTTATTGAATATCTCTGGCGTCTATCTTCTCTTTCATCACTCATGTCCCATGTCTTTCATTTCTTTTTAATGTGGCAATAACCAAAACTCTCTTCTGTAATATCTCTCGTATATGCCTGGGTTTCTTTCAAGCTTCAATGCACCCTTGGTTATACTTGAAGTCTCCGTTACCATATAACCATATGGCAAACAAGTCTGAAAAGCTGTTCTTGGTGTGAGTTTGATCCACAAAATATCCTTTGGAATCCAATTCTTTACCAGTACAAGCTCTTCATGCATATGAGTATAAACATTCACCTTTCTTTCTTCCAGCCTTCAAACTCTACTCGCTTAATGGATAGCAATGCTATCACATTAACCAACGTGCTCTTCCTCTACAGGCTACCTGATAAATCTTTATCACTCCTTTCTCCAGACCCCATTCTGGATTAGCATCATGCACTCGCTTAAGAATATTTTCTTTACAACCGTCTGGCAATTCCAAGAACCTTTGAAAGAATTGTTTGGACAATCTTTCTTCCTTCGTTCCACAGGGAATTTGATTCACTTCAAATTCTTTAATGGTCCAACCACCATGATCCCACCAGATGCCTGTCACATCTGGTTGTTCATGACTCAGTTCCCAGTATGGTCGCCAATGTCGCGCGGCTTTTACTCACCCATCCCTTCGCTATCCGAGGCGGAAACTCCAAGATAGAAGAGTTGGAAATCTCTAAGTACTCAGCCCGCTCAGAACAATCAGTCATGACCTACAGCTAGTGTATCATGGGGGTGTTTCCTATTTGTTTCCCTTTCCGCATTCATGTTAGCTACCTTACCATTGATAATTAAGTATCAGTTTGCTTCATCAATCTATCGGATTCCATCAACTCATCCATTCATTCCAGAGCTTCACTCAGATCTCTCTACACAGTGTGATTGTATCGTAAAAGTATCAGATTATGATTTATCAGGTATCAAGCCGAAGCCATTGTGTCTCTAATCTGCTCTACAATATCACTACAGCTTTGCATATAACAAGCATCTACTAATCATCTCTCCTCCTTCACCGTGCTCTCCATCTTTGCTTCCGTTCTTGCTCTCCGCCCGATCCCCTCTCATGCATGACCAAGAAGTCTCCCCGTGAAGTGCCCCCCTTCAGTCCTTGCTCCTCGTTTTATCTTTCTACCCGTTGTTCTTAACCGCTTCCCTCACTAACCGTCGTCCGCGAACTAACATGTTCCCTTCGCAGGTGTTGTTCCCCACAGTCGTTCCCTGTCCTGCTATCCTTTCCTTATGGTCATGACAGCTGTGTCAAGCTGTGACTGGCTGTGTGAAATTGTGACGGGTTGTGACCGGCTGTGTCGGGCTGTTACTGGCTGTGTGTCTGTTCAGCTGTGACGGGCTGTGTTGGCTGTGATGGGCTGTGTTGGGCTGTGTGAAGCTGTGATGGGCTGTGTTGGCTGTGACTGGCTGTGTTGGCTATGATGGGCTGTATAACCCCCTTCTAAAGTGCGCTGCTGTCACCCCTAAGGCTCCTGTTGGTCTCAGTCTGTGCAAAAATTAAGGGTACCCTACAGATCCCGTATAAGTGTCTAAGTCCCAGACAGTCCTCTAACAATGAGATGTACTCATTCATGGATGGCTTCAGTGGTTATAATCAAGTGTAAGTGGCAGAAGAAGACAAGGGAAAGACAACTTTCATCACAGACTGGGGTGCTTATGCATACAAAGTCATGCCTTTTGGACTTTGTAATGCACCAACAACCTTTCAGAGAGTGATAAGTGAATCTTTTCATGAGTATCTGGATGATTTCAGTGTGTACAGCTCTAAGAATGAGCACTTGCATAAATTGGAGTTATGTTTGGCCAGATGCAGGATGAGAGGTCTGGGCCTGAATCCAGAGAAGTGTACTTTCTGTGTGAACTCAGGGGTGCTTTTGGGACACATTGTGTGTAAGAGGGGACTTCTTGTGGATCCCAGGAAGATAGAGGCCATTAAAGCCTCTCCACCACCAGTAAATGTTAAGAGTCTAAGGAGATTCCTTGGACAAACCAGTTATTACAGAAGATTTGTCAAAAGGTATGCACAGATAGCAGCACCATTGAGCAAGCTTCTGAAGAAAGATGTAGTGTTTGTATGGACAGCTGAATGTCAACAGGCTTTTGAGGAACTTACATTGTCAGTAACAACTACACCTGTGCTGATTAACCCTCACTGGCATGTAGTATTTCATGTTCACTGTGATGCTCAGGAGAAGCGTTGGGAGCGGTGTTAGCCCAAAATGTTACAGGAAATATAGATTCACCTGTGTACTATGCTAGCAGGTTGATGAACAGTGCTGAAAGGAACTATAGCACAACTGAAAGAGAAGCACTGGCAATGATTTATGCAGTCAAGAAATTCAGGCATTACCTATTGGAAGAAAGTTTATGTTTTATGTGGATCACCAGGCTCCGATATATCTGGTGAACAAACCTTTGATAAGTGGAAGGATAGCAAGGTGGTTAATAATCTTGCACGAGTTTGAGTTCGAAGTTGTTTACAAGCCTGGCCGTTTGCATCTTGTGGCAGATCATTTCTCACGCCTAACAACAGGAGAGCCCCCACAGGAGTAGACGACCAATTACCTGATGCAAGTTTATTTGCAATGGAGGTGCAAGGAAGTGCAGATGAATGGTTAGATTGGCAGTGGCCAATCAGATACTACCTTACTCATGGTCAGTGCCCACCTAGTTATGGTAAGGAGCAGAGGAAGAGAATCGCTATCAAGGCTTTACCTTATACTATGGTAGGGGGCAAAATGTATAAACTAGGACCTGATGGAGTACTTAAACGATGCTTGTACCACCATGAAGTAAATAAAGTTTTGGAGGAAGTTCATAAAGGTGTGGGCTGGAGGTCATTTTGGAGAAGAGACTACCAGTAGGAAGATACTACTTGCAGGTTACTGGTGGCCTACTTTGTTCAAAGATGTACACAAGTATTGTCAGAGTTGTGATGAATGTCAGAGGCTAGGACCTTTGCAGAGATCTGGGAAGATGGCTTTGCATCCTACGATGCCTACTGAACCATTTCAGAAATGGGGACTAGACTTTGTTGGACCAATTAACCCACCAGCCAAGAATACACAGAACAAGTACATAATTACAGCCACTGATTATATTACAAAGTGGGTGGAAGCTAAAGCTCTGAGGGACAACACAGCCAAGTCCACAGCAAGGTTCCTGTATGAGAACATACTTACACGATTTGGCTATCCCTTGGAATTTATCAGTGACCAGGGAAGTCACTTCATTAATGAGACCATTGAACTATTGACTAAAGAGTTCATGATTGTGCATAGGAAGAGTACAACGTATTACCCACAGGGTAATGGGCAAGCAGAGGCTACCAACAAAATACTATGTACTATCTTGGCTAAGATAGTCAATGCAAACAGAACGGATTGGGATACAAAGCTGCTGACAGCTTTGTGGTCATACAAGACTTCATATAAAGTCACCACTAACATCTTCACATGGCTGTGGGTTTCCCTTAGTTCGTTCATGATCAGAGTTCATGCAATCCTCATCCACGCCGCAGCGGAAGAGAAGACATGGATGGGGAGTTTTTGGATTGTTCTTGCTCTTGATTCTACTTTTATACAACAGCCTTGCCCTATGATCATAGCGCCACCAGTGCTGCCATGATCTTTTCTGTGATGCAACCAGCCCTATGACAGCGCTGAACACGACCCTTAATGTGAAGCTCCCTTGAGTAGTGACACGTCGGAAGCCCCCTTTGTAATGGTGACACAGATTTAGAGGGAGGCAGCTCAGATCTGCCATGAACTGCAGGGCCACTGGTCTCTTTCAGGGTTCATGTTTTCTTCATCTCATCTCCCCAAATTGGCCATCCCCCATCAACCCCTTTTACTGAGCAGCTCTCTCCCTTCCCAAATCCTTTTCTCTCTCTCTCTAATCTTGGTCTACAGGTTCCTCACTTCTTCAACAGCAGCATATCTACCATGCAATGCAATGCACAACTCAGCCAGGCATCCAGTGCACCCAGCCTTGAAATCATCCTCGGTCACACAAGGCATAACCATCCCATTCATCAGTCTCTCTCTCTCTCTCTCTCTCTCTCTCTCTCTCTCTCTCTCTCTCTCATGCCAATGTCCAACCCTTCACACTACCTTTTTCCAAAAGAAGCCATTGCCCAAACAGCTCTCAGCCTTTCTACAAGTTTCAACCAAATACCCCAACAGCCCTCTTTTCCCTTCAACTGTGAACCTCAGTTGTTCATACCTGAGACCATACTGGAAATCAGTTCCAAAACCAAATCAGTGTCGGTATTGCTTCCCCATCCACATTATCCTTTCTCTGTTTTCAACAGTTCTAACTAACCCTCACTGGTGTTTTCAATCAGCCAAGCTAGGTCTACATTGGTTCCAGTGTATCAATACCCAGGGCAGCATTGTGTACAGGTTTATAACACTGAAACAAAGAACAAGAATGAAGACAAACAGTGACCATTCTGATTCAGTGACAAGCAATCTCTCCCCCACTCATTTCTCCTACTGACACTATAACATCAGGTGCATCCATCCTTTCCCTATCCTGGTTTGAAGTCCAGAGTCTCCATTCCATTTCCAAAACATTTTTCTCTATCACATGTCTCTACCTCCTTCTCCTCTACCAAGAGCCAGTCCTAAATCCACACCAAAACAATTTCTAAGTCACTACCCCCCAAAAACCGAAGCCCACAGTCTACGAACTTATCTGTTTTATCCTCCAGCGAAGCGGTGGATCTGCCTGCCAAGATGGCACCTCACCATCGACTGTCAGCAGCCACTTCAACCTATTCTCCTTGTCTTGATTCCAATATTTATCATGCCATGATGGCTCCTCTTCATCCTATGGAACATCCTGTGGCTTGCCAACTAAATACTCTATCCTTCTATGCGTGCAATTCTTCCCTAAGAATTGACATGGTCCTATAGTAAGATGACACAAAAGCAGCTATAAGCTTTGATTACAGATAACCTGAGTTGCCATCCAGCCAGCACTTCACATGCCTCATCCCCTCCATTGATTGTGCCCACAACTCACTTCCTTGTGCTTCCGGCAGATGGCCGTTTTCCTTGCTTGCTCATCTGCCCATAACTGTTTTCTTCAAGGCAATGGCGACAGCGGTGGTGCGCCGCTCTTCTTACATGCTCCTACTCCAGGAATTGATCATCACTACGAGAGAAGCGACACCACTTTCCCTTACACAGAATACCAAGCAGAAGCACTTAATGTCGCTCTCAAAACCAAGCAGAGTCCCATAGCGTAGGTACAACCTCCCACAAACAGACGGCCCTGACAACCCCACTGCTCGCAGCAGCTGCTAAGAGTTGCCCGTCATCTTCCTCTTCGTTTTCCTCAACCCGCATTTCTAGGTTAAACACCTGGGATGAAAACGTTCATCCTACGGATGAAAATACGCATGGTCATGACTTAGCCATTTTTATCCTGGCAAAGCATAAGCACAGTATGCCCATGAAATTACCTGTATGCAGGGATATATCCCTCCTGCAGTTGTACAACGGGCACTCCCGTTGTAGTGATGCAGGGTCTTAACGGTAAGACAAAATGTAATGTCACTCCCCTTCATTCACACTACATATGTAGTGTGTCTCCCTTTTTAAGTGTCAGGGTCCTCACTGACCACCTTCACTGGCTGACCACCCACTGGTGGTATGAATGGTTTCAAATCCCGCCTACTTCTTACCCATTCCTTGTTTGCCCCATCTCTTAGCCTGCATCATCAGCCCACTTCCCTTCCAGTATCATAAGGTACTCCCAACAGGTACATTGTGTTAATTCCCCTTTTGTTTCTGCTCCAGATATCTTGGTGAGGTCCGTTTATAATATTGTTTTTGATTGTCATGCCTTGGCCTTCAGCAAAGGAAAGCCCCTCTCTGCTCATAATCTTCATGGCCACTTCTGTCTGGCTGGTGCAAGTAGTGTTGTTCTCAAACTGAAACCACCACCTGGTTTCCATGCAGCTTATCATGCCAATTTCATGGCCTTCTTCCTTGGCCACAATTTTCGTGCTCCATCCCTGAGCTTGCATCATCGTCCAGCCTCTCTTGTTTAAGTGACAGCGTCCCGGCTGTCTGTCGCGCGGCTTCTACTCACCCATCCCTTCGCTATCCGAGGCGGAAACTCAAAGATAGAAGAGTTGGAAATCTCTAAGTACTCAGCCCGCGTAGAACAATCAGTCATGACCTACAGCTAGTGTATCATGGGGGTGTTTCCTCTTTGTTTCCCTTTTGGCATTCATGTTAGCTACCTTACCATTGATAATTAAGTATCAGTTTGCTTCATCAATTTATCGGATTCCATCAACCCATCCATTCATTCCACAGCTTCACTCAGGTCTCTCTACACAGTGTGGTTGTATCGTATAAGTATCAGATTATGATTTATCAGGTATCAGGCCGAAGCCATTGTGTCTCTAATCTGCTCTACAATATCACTACAGTTTTGCATATAACAAGCATCTACTAATCATCTCTCCTCCTTCACCGTGCTCTCCATCTTTGCTTCCGTTCTTACTCTCCGCCCGATCCTCTCTCTCTCCTGACGTGCTTCCAAGAATCATCCCCAAAAAGCCCCCTACTCAGTCCTTGCTTCTCCCTTTATCTTCCTACCCGTGGCTCTAACCGTTTCCCTCACTAACCGTCGTCCGTGAACTAACATGTTCCATTTGCAGGTGTTGTTCCCCACAGTCATTCCCTGTCCTGCTCTCCGTTCCCTATGATCGTGACAGCTGTGTCAAGCTGTGACTGGCTGTGTGAAACTGTGACGGGCTGTGATTGGCTGTGTGACTGTGTTTGGCTGTGTCGGGCTGTGACTGGCTGTGTGGCTGTGTCGGCTGTGACGGGCTGTGTTGGCTGTGATGGCTGTGTCGGGCTGTGACGAGCTGTGCTGACTGTGTCTGGCTGTGTCGTCTGTGACGGGCTGTGTTGGCTGTGACGGGCTGTGTAACCCCCTCTACAGTGCGCTGCTGTCACCCCTAAGGCTCCTGTTGGTCTCAGTCTGTGCAAAATTAGGGGTACCCTACAGATCCCGTATAAGTGTCTAAGTCCCAGACAGTCCCTAACATTACCCCTCCCCTCTCAAAAAGCCGTGTCCTCACGGTTTACTGATTGCGATTAGCAAACCTTTGTGAGTGAGCACCTTTCTGACGTTGAGAGTTTTGTGGCGGACTGTGTGTACGAGCCCGAGGTCTGTCCTGTCGAGACTCCTTTACTCAGAACGACGCCGCCTCTTGCGCTTAATTCCCTCCAATTTCTTGATCCTTTCTCTGGCTTTCTATTGGCTGTAACCACTGTGACTTGATTTTGATTCATTTTTCTTTATTGGACTTTCCCTGCTGGATAGTCCACTAGGATCACTATTGTGGCAAGAATTTCGCTTTTCTGTACTTGCCGTTTGTTCCGTTCCCCTTTTTCCGTATTCATTAATGGGCCCGCCTTTCATCCATTTGACGTCCGTTATTGTCTCTTTCTTTAGTACCCCTGTCTTGCACTTCCTTCTCGGCTGTGTGTCGCGCCCTGACTTCCACGTGTCTATTTTTAAACTGGTTTCCATCTTTTCTTACGTCAGCCATTTTCCTGAAGTTATTGTGCGCCAGCCTGTCACTGATTCTATGGATCGTGTAATCCTAGTAGGCTGTGTGGGAGCTGTGACAGGCTCTGTCATACTGTGGTAGCTGTGATAGGCTGTGATGACGTGGTAAGCTGTGATAGGCTGTGACACGCTGTGGTAGGTTGTGATAGGCTGTGTTTCGCCGTGCTGGGCTGTTGAATAGGCTGTGTCACGTCGTGATGGGCTGTGATGGGTTGTGTTTCGGCCTTGATGGGCTGTGATAGGCTGTGTCACGCTTGTTTTGGCCCGCCCTAGTCATATATGTCGGCCTAGCAACAAGTGCTCCATACTCCGTTCGTAACACTGGTGTCAGCCCGGACTGCTCTTGCGTTTCAACATGCAAGTCATGCCTGCAGGGTTTGTCATGGATACCACTGTATCCCTTTAGACTTATTGGCATGACTCTTTCCCAGCATTTCTTTGTTAATGGTTTGTAACATGGCGGTGTTGTTATCATACATTTTTTGTATGACATAAGGTCCTTTCCATGTGATTTAAGCTTAGAAGCTTTAATCTTTCCTTTCTTCTAAACATAGAACCAAATCCCTCTTAAAAGTGTTTAACTTGGCCTCATCAAACTGTTCCTTTTCTCTTCATCTGAATTCTGGTCATATTATCAGCTGCTCAGCACGTACTTCTTCCACATGATATAATTCATGTTTCCTGACCTTAAGGAATCTTGCAATTCCATTCCTTTCCCACTCCGTTCTCATGGTAGGTAACAGGAATTCCACTGTAAGGAAGGCTTCCATACCATAAACTAATTGGAAGGTGTAATCTTTAGTGGT
>CM060733.1:73775078-73830961 GCA_030704615.1 Takakia lepidozioides
GCGCTGTGTTTGTGGTTGTGTAGTAACCAAGGTTCAGCTACTGGTACCACTGAATGTTGTGGTGGTGGTGGTACTGGCTCCTGTATCATTGGCATCTCCTGCACCTCTGTGAAGACTGAAAAGCCAAAGTTCTGGCTTGTAAATAAGAAGCCATTAGCTGTTCCTGAGGGATATAGACTCTTGGTCGATGTGTTTGAAATGAGGTCTTCCACTTGAGTCTGGAGTCCGTCTACATCCTCTTGTAACTCTGCTATCCTACTATAGACATTGTCTATAGTAGTTGTGGCAATGTTCTGCACCTGCAGCCTGAGCATCATTCATCTCGTTTTGGGTGAGCTTCCGTGGGGCTTTGCCCTCTACTGGCCCTTGTGCTAACCAGACCTGCATAAGGCTGTTATCCACCAAGCTGCTTGTGGTTCCCCTGAGAGTTTGCTCCTCTCTTAGCTTGTACAATTCCAATGCTGTTGTAAAGGCCTCCATGCGCTTCGCCTGTGGCTCAACCAATTGCGCATAAGCAGCAAGTAGATTATTGGCTTCCTTCCAAGCCTTGTTACTGACCGCGATTTCATTTCTATTGGCCATGATGGTTTGTTGCAACTCACGATGTGTTTCTCTTGATCAGCTTCCATCTGCCTGTATTGCTTGAAAGTATTTTCATTGCGACAGATTGTATTCTTCATATCGACAATGAGCTTCATTTGCTCAACATTCTCTTCTTCTGCCTTCGTACATTTTCCGCTTGACTGTTTATTTCTTTTGTTGATTGGTCAAGCATAGTTGTAAATGTAGCACATTGTATCGCCATCTTGTTATGCACTGTCTGCAACTCCGTATGTAGTGCATTCAGTTCTTGCAACTGCTTTCATGCTGCACCTGCATTTGGTATAGCTGTTGCTTATGTGCTTCGTGCAACTGGTCTTGCGCTAGGCCTGCCTCAATCAATTGTTGCTTGGCCAATTGCAAAGCCATTTCTGTATTGCCCAAGTCCTGCTTCATCTTGAGAGTGACCTCTTCATTGACCTTGTTTGCACACTCAGTGGCAAGTCGAGCCTCAAACTCCTTCCTGAGTTCCTCTTTCAAGGCTGTCAATTGGGTAATTGGAACATGGGATTTGACATAAGTCCCCAACAAATTAAGTGTCCTGCCTATGGAACTCATCAGCATTGCCTGTTGAGGGTCATCATGGTGAGGTTGCTGCTGTTCCTCCTGATCTTCAACAGTATGATGTCTCACTAACCCTTCAGGCCATTGTCCCACCGGATTTTCTTCCTGAACTACTTCATCTATCACCGGTGCTACAGTGTCATGACCTTCCGCCTGTGGTACCTCCGACACAGGTGTGTGTATTATATGCACCTCAGGATTTCCCTGGGCAATTGTTGCACCTCTGGGATTTCTGTCTCCTTGACCAGACCAGAATATTCATAGAGAAGGTCCCCTTTCTCTATTCTGCCACTATCTGTTTGTAGTTGGAATATCTATCCCTTCACTTTCCAAATCAATTATTCGGGTTGAGCTGCATGGATAACTTGTGACCTTGTGACAAGTCGTTCAAGTGGTTGTGATGGTTGTGATGCAGAAGTAACTTCCTCCTCCCTCTCTGAAGGTCCTGCTTCCAGTAATAGCATTTGTCTGTGCTGCTGTGCCCCTTCCTGGCCATGAGCTTGGGAAACATTATCATGCGGAATCCGTGAAGCCAGTGGATCCGCCACTACAGTCTTTCCCCTTCTCTGCCTCTTAGTCTCGGGTTGTGCTGCTAGTCCACCCTCACTGTGTGAAGAGCCTTGCTCTTCCATTGCAGTTGTTTCTGGCTCAAACACTCCCATTTCCTTCCTTTCTTGTGCATTAAGTATGCCAGAATTAAGGATTATTTGAGCAATGATTGGGCCAGACACTATGATAGGAGACTTTGCGGTAGTAACCTTGTAATCTTTTCATCTCCTCTACTAGTGCGTTGTACATTATGTCCGCCCATTGTACCTCTTGTCCCTTCAGGCCTTTGAGTATTTCCTCTGTGAAGGATCTGCTCAAATATTGTTGGTTCTGTTTCAGGGCAATCAGAACGTTCAATACCTGGCCTATCTCTTTAACCCTGGGTACACAGCTTTGGTACAAGCATAACCCTGAGTTTTAAAGAAACTCCTTCTTGGAATAAGTCCCCTATTTGCAGTCTTGCCCTGTGTTCCTCCACATGCACCTGACCTGCTGGCAATCGAAACAATTGCTGGAGGTATAGGGGAGTAATCATTAATTCAACTCCCTTCACCGTTGTTGTTCCTGTCCTTGGCTCAAAGTTCTGCAAAAATTGTAACATGTACTGTCTATGGTGTAGTGTCAAATCTAGGCTTTGCAATCCTTCCAATCTCAGCTCCTCCAGTATCTTTATCGCCTGTGGGGTAGCCATCGTTTGTTTCTGCAGAATTGTGGTGCTCTTCACCCTGATTTCCTCCATTCCTCTCACTCTCTTCATTTTAGACTCACAGAACTGCTTTGGCTGTAACAACTGCAGGAATGCCTGTAGTGCACAAAATATAAACGTATGGTTGCCGCAGAAAGCTATGGGTAATTTCTTGTAAGCCTGCGGGGCTTGCAAGCATTGCTCAAGAGAAAAGCTCTGCTCTGTCCTTTCATGTCTATGCCACTGCGTAAGTAATATTGCGAGCGTATAGTCTGTTAGTTCCTCCATAGTTTCAAGTTATAGCATTTATGGCCTGTCCTGTCGAGACGCCCGTTACTCAGAACGACGCCGCCTCTTGCGCTCAATTTCCCTCCATTTTCTTGATCCTTTCTCTGGTTTTCTAGACATGTACAGCTCAAACAGTGTGCGCCAACGCACACTGTTTGAGCTGCCACTGAATGGTTATTTCATCATCATAAGCCTGCCCTGGAAGACCGAATTTAGCACCCAAAAAACAGTGACATGTACAGCTCAAACAGTGTGCGTTGGAGCACACTGTTTGAGCTGCCACTGAATGGTTATTTCATCATCATAAACCTGCCTTGGAAGTCCGAATTTAACACCAAAAAAATAGTAACATGTACAGCTCAAACAGTGTGCGCCAACGCACACTGTTTGAGCTGCCACTGAATGGTTATTTCATCATCATAAACGTGCCCTGGAAGTCCGAATTTAACACCCAAAAAACAGTGACATGTACAGCTCAAACAGTGTGCGTTGGAGCACACTGTTTGAGCTGCCACTGAATGGTTATTTCATCATCATAAACCTGCCCTAGAACTCCTAATTTAACACTAAAAAAATAGTGACATGTACAGCTCAAACAGTGTGCGTTGGCGCACACTGTTTGAGCTGCCACTGAATGGTTATTTCATCATCATAAACCTGCCTTGGAAGTCCGAATTTAACACCAAAAAAACAGTGACATGTACAGCTCAAACAGTGTGCGCCAACGCACAGTGTTTGAGCTGCCACTGAATGGTTATTTCATCATCATAAAAATGCCCTCGAAGTCCGAATTTAACACCAAAAAACAGTGACATGTACAGCTCAAACAGTGTGCGCCAACGCACACTGTTTGAGCTGCCACTGAATGGTTATTTCATCATCATAACCCTGCCCTGGAAGACCGAATTAGCACCAAAAAAACAGTGACATGTACAGCTCAAACAGTGTGCGTTGGAGCACACTGTTTGAGCTGCCACTGAATGGTTATTTCATCATCATAAACCTGCCTGGAACTCCTAATTTAACACTAAAAAAAATGGTGACATGTACAGCTCAAACAGTGTGCGTTGGCGCACACTGTTTGAGCTGCCACTGAATGGGTTTCATCATCATAAACCTGCCCTGGAAGTCCGAATTTAACACAAAAAAAATAGTGACATGTACAGCTCAAACAGTGTGCGCCAACGCACATTGTTTGAGCTGCCACTGAATGGTTATTTCATCATCATAAATGTGCCCTGGAAGTCCGAATTTAACACCAAAAAAAGAGTGACATGTACAGCTCAAAGAGTGTGCCCCAACACACACTGTTTGAGCTGCCACTGAATGGTTATTTCATCATCATAAACCTGCCCTGGAAGTCCGAATTTAACACTAAAAAAAACAGTGACATGTACAGCTCAAACAGTGTGCGTTGGCGCACAATGTTTGAGCTGCCACTGAATGGTTATTTCATCCTCAGAACCGTGCCCTAAATGCCAAATTTAAACCTGAAAAAACACTTAAATGTATAGCTCAGACAGTGACATGTTCAGCTGAAACAGTGTGCGCCAATGCACACTGTTTGAGCTACCACTGAATGGTTATTTCATCATCAGACCCGTGCCTAAATGCCGAATTTAAACCGGAAAAACACTTAAATGTAGAGCTCAAACAGTGTGCGCCAACGCACAGTGTTTGAGCTGCCACTGAATGGTTATTTCATCATCATAAAACTGCCCTGGAAGTCCGAATTTAACACCAAAAAAACAGTGACATGTACAGCTCAAACAGTGTGCGCCAACGCACACTGTTTGAGCTGCCACTGAATGGTTATTTCATCATCATAACCCTGCCCTGGAAGACCGAATTTAGCACCAAAAAAACAGTGACATGTACAGCTCAAACAGTGTGCGTTGGAGCACACTGTTTGAGCTGCCACTGAATGGTTATTTCATCATCATAAACCTGCCCTGGAACTCCTAATTTAACACTAAAAAAATGGTGACATGTACAGCTCAAACAGTGTGCGTTGGCGCACACTGTTTGAGCTGCCACTGAATGGTTATTTCATCATCATAAACCTGCCCTGGAAGTCCGAATTTAACACCAAAAAAATAGTGACATGTACAGCTCAAACAGTGTGCGCCAACGCACATTGTTTGAGCTGCCACTGAATGGTTATTTCATCATCATAAATGTGCCCTGGAAGTCCGAATTTAACACCAAAAAAAAGAGTGACATGTACAGCTCAAAGAGTGTGCCCCAACACACACTGTTTGAGCTGCCACTGAATGGTTATTTCATCATCATAAACCTGCCCTGGAAGTCCGAATTTAACACTAAAAAAACAGTGACATGTACAGCTCAAACAGTGTGCGTTGGCGCACAATGTTTGAGCTGCCACTGAATGGTTATTTCATCCTCAGAACCGTGCCCTAAATGCCAAATTTAAACCTGAAAAAACACTTAAATGTATAGCTCAGACAGTGACATGTTCAGCTGAAACAGTGTGCGCCAATGCACACTGTTTGAGCTACCACTGAATGGTTATTTCATCATCAGACCCGTGCCTAAATGCCGAATTTAAACCGGAAAAACACTTAAATGTAGAGCTCAAACAGTGTGCGCCAACGCACACTGTTTGAGCTGCCACTGAATGGTTATTTCATCCTCAGAAACGTGCCCTAAATGCAAAATTTTAACACCAAATAAACACTTACATGTTCAGCTCAAATAGTGTAAGCCAACGCACACTACTTGACCTGCCACTGAATGGTTATTTCATCATCATAAAACTGCCCTGGAAGTCCGAATTTAACACCAAAAAAACAGTGACATGTACAGCTCAAACAGTGTGCGCCAATGCACACTGTTTGAACTGCCACTGAATGGTTATTTCATACTCAGAAACGTGCCCTAAATGCCGAATTTCAATCGAAAAAAACACTTACATGTTCAACTCAAACAGTGTGCGCCAACGCACACTGTTTCAGCTGCCACTGAATGGTTATTTCATCATCATAAACCTGCCCTGGAAGTCCGAATTTAACACTAAGAAACAGTGACATGTACAGCTCAAACAGTGTGCGCCAACGCAGACTGTTTGAGCTGCCACTGAATGGTTATTTCATCATCAGAAACGTGCCCTAAATGCCGAATTTTAACACCAAGAAAACAGTGACATGTTCAGCTGAAATAGTGTGCGCCAAGGCACACTGTTTGAGCTGCCACTGAATGGTTATTTCATCCTCAGAACCGTGCCCTAAATGCCGAATTTAAACCGGGAAAACACTTAAATGTAGAGCTCAAACAGTGTGCGCCAACGCACACTGTTTGAGCTGCCACTGAATGGTTATTTCATCCTCAGAACCGTGCCCTCAATGCCGAATTTAAACTGGAAAAACACTTAAATGTAGAGATCAAACAGTGTGCGCCAACGCACACTGTTTGAGCTGCCACTGAATGGTTATTTCATCATCATAAACCTGCTCTAAATTCCAAATTTTAACACCAGAAAAACACTTACATGTTCAGCTCAAACAGTGTGCGCGAATGCACACTGTTTGAGCTGCCACTGAATGGTTATTTCATCCTCAGAAACGTGCCCTAAATGACGAATTTTAACACCAAAAAAACACTTACATGTTCAGCACAAACAGTGTGCGCCAACGCACATTGTTTGAACTGCCACTGAATGGTTATTTCATCATCATAAACCTGCACTGGAAGTCCGAATTTAACACGAAAAAAACAGTGACATGTACAGCTCAAACAGTGTGCGCCAACGCACACTGTTTGAGCTGCCACTGAATGGTTATTTCATCCTCAGAACCGTGCCCTAAATGCCGAATTTAAACCGGAAAAACACTTAAATGTAGAGCTCAAACAATGTGCGCCAACGCACACTGTTTGAGCTGCCACTGAATGGTTATTTCATCATCATAAACGTGCCCTGGAAGTCCGAATTTAACACCAAAAAAACAGTGACATGTACAGCTCAAACAGTGTGCGCCAACGCACACTGTTTGAGCTGCCACTGAATGGTTATTTCATCCTCAGAACCGTGCCCTAAATGCCGAATTTAAACCTGAAAAACACTTAAATGTACAGCTCAGACAGTGTGCGCCAACGCACACTGTTTGAGCTGCCACTGAATGGTTATTTCATCCTCAGAAACGTGCCCTAAATGCCGAATTCTAAAACCAAAAAAACACTTACATGTTCAGCTCAAACAGTGTGCGCCAACGCACACTACTTGAGCTGCCACTGAATGGTTATTCCATCATCATAAAACTGCCCTGGAAGTCCGAATTTAACACCAAAAAAACAGTGACATGTACAGCTCAAACAGTGTGCGCAAATGCAAACTGTTTGAACTGCCATTGAATGGTTATTTCATACTCAGAAACGTGCCCTAAATGCCGAATTTCAATCGGAAAAAACACTTACGTGTTCAACTCAAACAGTGTGCGCCAACGCACACTGTTTCAGCTGCCACTGAATGGTTATTTCATCATCATAAACGTGCCCTGGAAGTCCGAATTTAACACCAAGAAACAGTGACATGTACAGCTCAAACATTGTGCGCCAACGCAGACTGTTTGAGTGCCACTGAATGGTTATTTCAATCTCATAAACCCGCCCGGAAGTCCGAATTTAACACCAAAAAAGGAGTGACATGTACAGCTCCAACAGTGTGCGCCAATGCACACTGTTTGAGTTGCCACTGAATGGTTATTTCATCCTCAGAAACGTGCCTAAATGCCGAATTTAAACACCAAAAAAACAGTGACATGTTCAGCTGAAACAGTGTGCGCCAATGCACACTGTTTGAGCTGCCACTGAATGGTTATTTCATCCTCAGAACCGTGCCTAAATGCCGAATTTAAACCGGAAGAAAAACACTTAAATGTAGAGCTCAAACAGTGTGCGTTGGCGCACAGTTTGAGCTGCCACTGAATGGTTATTTCATCCTCGAAACGTGCCCTAAATGCCGAATTTTACACCAAAAAACACTTACATGTTCAGCTCAAACAGTGTGCGCCAACGCACACTACTTGAGCTGCCACTGAATGGTTATTTCATCATCATAAAACTACCCTGGAAGTCCGAATTTAACACCAAAAAACCAGTGACATGTACAGCTCAAACAGTGTGCGCCAACGCACACTGTTTGAACTGCCACTGAATGGTTATTTCATACTCAGAAACGTGCCCTAAATGCCGAATTTAAACCGGAAAAACACTTAAATGTAGAGCTCAAACAGTGTGCGCCAACGCACACTGAATGAGCTGCCACTGAATGGTTATTTCCTCATCATAAACTGCCCTAAATTCCGAATTTTAACACCAAAAAAAACACTTACATGTTCAGCTCAAACAGTGTGCGCGAACGCACACTGAATGAGCTGCCACTGAATGGTTATTTCATCCTCAGAAACGTGCCCTAAATGACGAATTTAAACACCAAAAAAACACTTACATGTTCAGCACAAACAGTGTGCGCCAACGCACATTGTTTGAGCTGCCACTGAATGGTTATTTCATCATCATAAACCTGCACTGGAAGTCCAAATTTAACACGAAAAAAACAGTGACATGTACAGCTCAAACAGTGTGCGTTGGCGCACACTGTTTGAGCTGCCACTGAATGGTTATTTCATCATCATAAACGGCCCTGGAAGTCGAATTTAACACCAAAAAAACAGTGACATGTAAGCTCAAACAGTGTGCGCCAACGCACACTGTTTGAGCTGCCACTGAATGGTTATTTCATCCTAGAAACCGTGCCCTAAATGGAGGTTTACTATTTCATGAGCAGAAACCATGAGCCATGAGCCATGAGCCATGAGCCATGAGCCGCATGAGCCGCATGAGCGGTGAGCCGAAGTCTAAGATACGCGGATTTCATGAGCGGACTCCTCCAAATTTGGAAATGCGGCAGATTAAACAAGTATTAAAATAATAGTTTTTTATTTGACCTTGCCGTTTTTGGACGTTCCAGATCATGTAATGCGGCGAAGATATGTCGTCAGTAACAAGTCCGCTCATGGTTTTTAGATCCGCTCATGGAAATAAGTGACCGTGCAACGGGAAATCCAGTATACCACTGCAAAAGGACGTCGCATACTGGCCTGTATAGAGTATTCCGCGGTTTTACATGCCTTAACATTGGAATGAAGCTGACCCTTTTGCCGCGATTGAACCAATGGAGTCTGCACCAATACAGTCTGCAGTACTTCACAATTCTGTCTTCTTCGGGTATTCGGCGGGAAAGGTTTGCAACTGAACTGGGAAATAGGGTGCCGCATTAGGGTTCGCACGTGCGAAATTTCGGAGCGGTTTGGTGTTGGCGAAGGCCGCCTCTGGGGGTACCTACGACGATACTTGGAAATTCGGCGCCGCATTTCCTTGTCGGAGGTCGAATGAGGAAAGCAAGTTTTCGGAAAGCAGAAAAACATGAACCCTCCAACATACAAAAATACATGCACGTGGAAACAAGTGAACGATATAGTAATATCTTAGTTCGAGCAAAACAGGTTACTGGTAGGCAAGACATATGTCGGACCTTTCTGTGGCCAGAGTCTGAGGTACTGGCAGCAGTACAGTTCTACTATCCGAAAAGGATGGGCGTACCATTGTATGTGGACCGCAAGCCAAGCTCACTGGTCCCCTGGATCCATATTCAGAAGAGTGTGAACCTCCTGGGGGCTCAACCCTGGTGCATGTATGAAGTGATGAGTTGTGGAATTACAACGGAGTCTCTTTAGGTACACGTAGTACAAATGCTTGCAAGGGCAGTATGATGCCCCTTGTTCGCCATGATCTGGAAGTCGGTGCAATTGCAGGTGGGTAATTCTGAAATGGTGATGGTGTACACCTCATTGCGAACAGCTGAGCCCGCCGTGGCCATTGATACACACGCCCGAATCCTGGTGGGGGCACTTCTGTCGAGCTCTGGATTGTACAGTTCATCCGAAGTGCATTCCCCATCCTTGTCTCGTTCACTTTTGAGGGAGGTCGCCGTCTCTTCGGTTTCCCCCAACGGTGTGTAGGATGCTTAGAGCTGTCGTGTCCCATTGTTCTTGCTCTCACAGGGGTCGGTGGTGGAGGCTGTGGAAGCGGAAATGGTTGTCTGGGGACGTCAGTGCGCTGCACCATCCGAAATCCTGCGGCGGTAAGGGCGTCGGCCTCAACCTGACTCAGATCGCAGCCTGGTTCCACCGGCCACACCGGGGAGCCTCTGGCATTGTTTGTATGCCGTACTTGGGCTTTCCATACACGCAAGTCATAATGTCGTGCCTGCAGAACCAGAACTGGGTGGTTGTCGCCTCCGCAAACTTTGCATGGACAAATCTTCCTGTAAAAGTAGGAGCAGGGACAGCCCCATCTGGATTCCTCCTTATCATCTCTAAACAACGTTGCCGTGTATCCACACCAATTGCGGAACACCTTCCTCGAAACGACGGCTTTGTGCGAGCAATTCTCCACTGTGAGGCAGACACAGTCGTCTCCACAATGGCTTGGCCATACTGCATAACAGCGGGCGGAATGTGGGGCAAGGGAGCGGTGGGAATTTGTTGCACGAAATCCCCGGTTGAAGGCGACGGCGATCTGGAATTTCTTGGGCTTCCACTGCTGGAAGACACATTGTGCGGCAACATGACGGGACCTCGAGGTGCTGTCCGAATGTTCCTGTCGGATCTCCAGGAATCCTCTTCGCACCCGGGTTCCTCTTCAATCCTCCGCCTGACAGGGCGAGTCCGGACGTCCCCCTCTAGGTGTTCACCTCTGCGGTGCAGAGGCGTCCCTTTGATCTTCTCTCGCAATGCTGTCGCCCATTTCACTGGATTCTTGGACCTCGAAGCTGTTCGTACCAACAATTCCTCCCTGTCCGGCCCAAAGCCCCATTGTTTGCCGCTCAGGAACTTGTAGTACGTGGCTTGCTGCATGATTGCTCTGTCGATGTCCTCCATTGTGGCCGTCACTACGTCCACCAGATGTGCGGCAGAAGACGCTCGCCAGGAGGAGTGGACCGATTCTGCCATATTCGTGTTCGGCATGTCCGTGTCGGAATCCAAGCACCGCTCCTAGAAGGACACAAACAATGGTGAGGGACCAATCGAAATGTCCGTAACAGAAAGACAAATGAACGAAATTGACAGCAGCCTACCTCCCGCATGTACTGTCCGAACTGTCGATACCGAAAATGCCACCACCCCAACCAGCTGTGCAATGCTCCCAGATTGGTTGTCTCCACTGCACCTGACGTGTTCCACCAAGCCTCGATGATAGCAAACTTTACCTCCGCGTCATCAAATGTGGGTGCATCCTTCCACGCCGTACAAAGGACACGGTGTTCAACCTGGAATGAGCTAGCAAAAATTTGGTAGTGTAGTGGGATAGACTCTGCATCCAATGGAATCCACAGGATCTCTCTTTCCCCTCCATTGGAACATTGGGTCCTCACCGTACACACGCCGCACCGCTGCCCAGTTGGCCTGAGCGTTGTCTGCCATGAATCCCCTGAAATTGGGCTCTGGCAATCCCGCCCTTGCCATCTGCTCGTTTATGCCCTCCCACAGATGCATCTCGGACTGTGTGTCCTCCCCTTTCATCTCGCAGATTGCAATCGTCATGAGCCTCTTGGAGTGATAGTCATAAACATGCGCACCCATAGTCACCCACTGATGGTTTGTAATTCGCTTGATGTGATCAAACATCACCCAAGCATTCGACAAGTTTCCAGTTGTCATACGAGTGACCAAGTCGACTCCACTCCCAGGCCTACACGTCGACATTTTGAAAATGTAACAACGATCGGATTGCTGCCTTGCCCTGGAAACCTGCTACCTTGGATGTAGTCATATCCAGTCATTCGTTTCACCTCCAGGATTGAGTACATGTCCGACCCCCTGCCGAACTCCTGCTTGCAAGATACGATGTGATTCCGCACATTCGGACTACAAACGTGCGAGACGGACTCCAAGAGGTCACGCATCTCGTCTTCGGTCAAGGGCTCTCGGTCGGAACCATCTTCAGACATGATTTTGCCAAGAGCAATCTTGTGGGCTGCCTTCAGCTGAATCTGCTTTGGTCTGGCTCCGGGGCTCAATTTCACCTCCTCTTTTATGATGTCGTGTGCTTCCTGCACAGCCTCACGCATGTTGCCTCTCGCCAAGGGGTGGCAGTGGACCCCAACGTGTATGCAAGCTCTAGTCAAGTCCGGGAGCAAATGGATTACGTAATATTGCTTGGCTCTGCACATGGACATGCACGTCGGTGGTTCTTTGCAATGTGCACACTTGAAAGAACCCGCAGGAGCTTGGCTGGAGACAATGAATGGATGATGCGTTGTGCCAGTCCAATCCGTCTCGTTTCTCCGCCCTCCTTTGGAGAGAAAGTGGAAGCAGGTGGGATTGAGGCACCTCAGCTTCCCCGCACAGAGGACATATCGTACACGAACACCATCAGCAATTTTCGTGCTACTGGTCTTCGTCACACACCAGGGGTGTCCGTCATGCTTTCGATCCATGTCTGTTAACATCCCGGAGGCTTTCTTTGACGAAGAAACAGGTGGAAACTCGAAGATGACATTGCCATCGACTTCGGGAGGCAGAAAAGTTACCTTTCTGACTGGGAATTTGGCATAGTCGAGAGCAGCCAGCTCGGAGCGAGAACCATCGAGGTGATGTTGTCGTAGGAGCTGCACAATGGACCGGGTTGGAGTTATGCTGAGGGCACATGCGTAGCACCTACAGAGACGTCCATGCCGGATTTGAACGACCGTGTGGAGGACATGGGTACCTCAATGCAATCATCTTCCTCGTCGGAAATGTCGAATACGTCCACACGAGAAGCTATGGAGGGTCTTGACGGTCCAGGTCGGGAATGATTATCGTTGCATACCTCTCTGTTGGCAGTGGCCGCCTCTCGGTTTCCGGACTCCTTTGTGGATGGTGTGGGCAGCGACTGATTCGGAAAGGGAATGGGCATTCCCACAGCTCGGTACAGGATGGTGTCTGACGGGGGAACGTGCCATTCGATTCCGCAACCTCCGTCGTTACCTAGCACGACAATGGTCTCGTCAACCTGTCCAGGAACATCCTTCCTTTCTTCTTCCAAATAAACTGTGCCCGGTTTGAGCTTGAATTTGGAACAAAGGTAAGTTTCAGTCACTCTGCAAAGTCCTCCCTCGTTTGGGATCCAGGCTCTCCCAAGTTGCGGAGGACAGCAAACTATAGCGTAGGAATTCGGAGCCATCGAACACCGCACGGAGTTGGCAAGTGCGAGGTTCAGTATAGCGACAGACCAAGGCTCACAGGCACCATCTAAGTGGATCTGCGGAGTCCATCGACGATTGGAAGTCGCACATTGAAGTGGAAAGTATTGTTTCAAGCTACATGCATGAAGGTGGGAGGTTTGATTCCATAGCCAGTGAGTAGGACAATGATGGCCGATTCGGCGACGAAATAACATCTCCTGACAGTTTCTCCTGAGGGTGGATCCAGCAGTATTCTCGGTGCAGACAGGAACGTTCGCACTGACAAGTGCCAGGACTCTGGTTAAAACGGTCAGACAACCAAGTTGTGCTCATCAAGACTGGCCGCAATTGTGTTGTTTCGGAACAATGCAACCCATTGAGGTTCCAGATTTCCCGTCCCGAGTGATTCTTTCGATTGCTGGTGGACGGAAATACGGCGCCGCATTTCCGTATTGCATCTTGTCATGCACCAGAGCGACGGAAATGCGGCACCGAGTTTCCGTCCGGGGGAAACCTTTATACTCTCCAGAACGGAAATGCGGTAACGCATTTCCATCCAGCAAGCACGGTATGTGAAGGTCGAACGGAAATGCGGTACCGCATTTCCGTTCTGATTGAGATTTATGAACAACGGGAACAGAAATGCGGCACCGCATTTCCGTCCGAGTCGCACTTTTCCGACATTTCAGAACGGAAATGCGGCGCCGCATTTCCATTTGTATCTGATGCATGGAGCTGAGGGATAGAAATGCTGCAGCACATTTCCGTCCTTAAAAGACATTCATACTCTCGAGAACGGAAATGCGGTACCGCATTTTCATTCAACAAGCACGGTATGTGAAGGTGGAACGGAAATGCGGTACCGCATTTCCGTTCTGATTGAGAATTATGAACAACGGGAACAGAAATGCGGCACCGCATTTCCGTCCGAGTCGCACTTTTCGACATTCCAGAACGGAAATGCGGCGCCGCATTTCCATTTTGTATCTGATGCATGGAGCCGAGTAAGATTCCGACAGCTTCATACAGCGCAATTCCGACCGGTTGAGACATTCACACTATCCAGAACGGAAATGCGGCACCGCATTTCCGTTCTGACTGAAAATCGTGAACCATCTGAACTGAAATGCGGCACCGTATTTCCATCCGAGTCGCACCTACCATCATTCCAGAACGGAAATGCGGTACCGCATTTCCGTTCTGACTGAAAATCGTGAACCATCGGAACTGAAATGCGGCAGCGCATTTCCATCCGAGTCGCACCTCCCAACATTCCAGAACGGAATGTATTAGATTTAAAAGGGAAATGCGGCACCGCATTTCCGTTCTGATGAAATATCCTGAAACATCGGAATTGAAATGCGGTACCGCATTTCCGTCGGAGTCCCACCATCCGACATTCCAAAACGGAAATGCGGCACCGCATTTCCGTTTTGTATGTGAGGCATGGAGCTGTGGAACGAAAATGCGGGAAGGCATTTCCGCCAGCGTCAGACGTTAATACTCTACAGAACGGAAATGCGGTACCGCATTTCCATTCTGACTGAAAATCGTGCGCAACGGGTACAGAAATGCGGCACCGCATTTCCGTTCGAGTCGCACCTTCCGACATTCTCGAACGGAAATGCGGCGCCGCATTTCCGTTTTGTATATTGGGCCTGGAGCTGTGCTACGGAAATGTGTTGCCGCATTTCCATCCATGTGAGACCTTCAAACTTTCCAGACCGGAAATGCGACACCGCATTTCTGTCGAGGTGAGACCTCTATACTTTCCCGAACGGAAATGTGGCACGGCATTTCCGTTCATCAACTAACGTATGTGAAGTGGGAACGGAAATGCGGCGCCGCATTTCCCTTCTGAATCTCATACATGGAGCTGTGGGACGGAAATGCGGCACCGTATTTCCGTTCAACAACTAAGGTATGTGAAGGTGGAACGGAAATGCGGTGCCGCATTTTCTTCCAACAAGTACGGATGTGTAGCTTGAGTGATGGTACTTAACGGAAATGCGGCGCCGCATTCGCATTTTCGCTCCAACTGATCAGACGCTGGGACGGAAATACCTTGAAATGTGAACACGTGGAGCAACGGAATTGCTGCACATGTCGGCACTCTATCTGACTGAAGGGGCATGAGGCGGCGCGGCCTGACCGTTGGATAATGATGTTTGTTTTTCGGACGGCAGGCGTACCCTGAACGATTCGAATTTCGTAATGACGCAAACTCCACGAGGAGACACTTTCGTCCAACCCTTTCGAACCCAAGTGGTGCATCACCGCCGTTTCATCTACTTTTGTCGTGTCTCCTCAGTCACCCCTCTCGCGCCCTTTCCATCTGCACTCTTTGCCCCTTTTCCCTCTCTCTGTTCTTCTTATGCTCGAACCTGAGAGGGGGGGAGTTCGTGCACCAGACAGGAGACCTCGTCGCAAGCTCCGGAAATTATACTTCGGACGTAGGCCAATGCCGAAGGGGAGGAAGCAGATGCGTCTACAGGAGGAGATTGCCATCTCCGAGCAGCAGGCCACTCAGGCAACCCAGCCACCAGTGAGAGCTCCATGCGATCGGGCTGCGCGCAGCTGATCGAGCACCGAACCCCCCATTTTGCTTCTGTAATTCTTAGACTGAATGCTAGGAGACTTGAATGCAGAACATGTTTGCATGCCTAACAGGAAAGGTGGACGTGCTGGAGGGATCGCAGGAATCCGAAGAGCCGCAGGAAGAGTCCGAGGAGCTAGCTGCAGCACGTACACCCACCCGATCCCCGAGCGCGGGTATTCCTGCCGGGCCTAGCCCTCTGCGATTTAAAGACGCGTCTTCGAAGGGCAAGTTCAAAGTCCCAGAGATCGACTCGCGTTCTTCGATCATGGAGAATCGCCAGCAGGGGTCGGGCCTTCTCCAGCAAAGTCGAAGAAGAAGCAGCCCGTCCCTCTACTGGCTTCTGAACCGGCTCAGGCCGATTCACCCCCCCCAACGCGAATGAAGCAGCAGGGTAGAAGACAGATTCAATTGCAGCAGACACCTTCACCTGCAAGGATGAGGAAGCAGAAGGCAATCAGGGCGACGGACGAACAATCTCCCGCAAAACCGCTTCCACGAGCTGAAGCTCATTCCTGGAGGATTTCCCGCCTGCAGATGTTGGGGCCGACTCTGCTGCAGCGAAGGCAATGGGATCGACCGTTGATCTCGATTTGGTACCGGAGGAGGGTGCTGCCGCTCAACGTTCGCAGCAAGACCTCACCACCGATGAGCAAGCAGGCCCGGAGGAGGCCTCTGCAATGGCAGAATTGCCCGCAGACAGGCCCCAGAGTGCAGCTCCAGTTGAGGATGCTCCAGCTGCTCAGCCACTACCGGCACCTACAGACATGTCTCCGGAGGATTTCAAAAGTGCAGCGGATAAAATGTTGGAGGAGACACACAGTAGCATTGGCAGAGTTCTGGGCAGCAGGGTATTCCAGCGGACTCTTCGAATCCCACTCTGTCGCATGGTCTCCCTTCCCATCGTCAGGCAGGCCCTTCCCGGAGATGTGGATAAGCTCAAGTTCGCATTTCGAGAAGGGTACCGTCTGGGATCGGCAGCGTTTTACGTTTCCATTGAGAATGAGGACGGCGAAACCCGTGGACCCACTGCCGATGAATTGTCAACGTGGGATACCCACTGGCACACTCGCAACAACGAATTCGAGGCGACGCTGAAGGGTGATCCCGACTTCGGCCATATGTCGGGTAAAATGTTCTTTGTGTGGGACGGGAATCACCGACTTCTCGCCTGGTGGGAGTACATCAAGCAGAACCATGCCAAGCACATTGGCTGGCATTACATGGTGGAGTGTGTCATCCTCAAGGTGAAGGCGGCAGACTCCTCCCTGCTCAAGAATGCCATGGCGGACCTCAACTCGTAAGATACTCATACCCTCCCTAGCACGTTCGAAATGCGGTGCCGCATTTCGGTTTCCATTCTGGTTTGTTTCCGTGCTTCCGTGTACTGAACTGGAGAGTGTGCCTTGCAGGGTCACTGAGAATGCGTACGTGCATACCCACATGGCACATATGCTGTACAGGGTGAGGAAAACTGGTCTCACTGATCCGCAGATGTTTGCGGAAATGCTGGAGCCCGAGCTCATTCAGAAAGCCGTTGCAAAAACAGACCGGACATGGTATCGTCTCACTATGGATGGAATGGTGGAGGTGATATACGAAGTAAGTCGTGCTCCAATTTCCCTCTGCTCATCCTTCCCCCATTTTAAGTAATGTTTCCACATGAATCGAATGTAACGCTTCTGCATGTTTTTGTTGGCAGTCAAACATCAAGCTGGATTTGGCCCATGCCAAACGCTTCTTCATGGAAAGTGAGGGGCAGGTCAAAACATTGCAGTCATTGACTGAGCACTTGAAGGAAGCCGGTGTCAAGTCCAGAACGAAATACAAGTCAAAGCTTGTGAAGCTGGTGGCAATTGCAGATCCGGCACTTGGAAAGGACTTCATCCCCGAGATTGCAAAACACTATTCTCGGGCCATGCAGCCGACCATGCAATTGGAGAAACTGCATCACCTCTCAACGGCATGTGTGGAGGCGAAAGAGAAGGTGAGGTTTCAATGCACTGAAGTTCCTTCCTAGCAATAGCCACTCTCTTCCAGCTCCTGACATTGGATCGGAAATGGCAGACACGGTGGCTGTCGATCTGGAATGCATCCGAGAGCATAAGGACAATGTGGTCTTTTCCACTCGAAGTTTCCGACCCTGCAGTGGATGTGTGGCTCAACCGTATGACTTGGTGGTTCCAGGTAATTCAAGGTACTTCCCCAGATTTGCTTTTCTGACATGAATTCCCTGAACTGCTACGTGACAATGGATTTGGGAATCGCAGGTAATGTCGAATGCGAAGGAGCAAGTCGTAATGCACACAAATTCGTTCGGCTTGTACGTCAAATGGGATGGAACACAGACATTGGAAGACTACGTGACACGTTTCAGATGTGCGTACAAGGACAACCTTTTCGCCAGAGAGCTACAGACAGCAAGAAGGAGCGTGGAGTTTACACATCAGGAGGGAGCGGGGAAAGCTGCAATGCGAATTGTTTACAGGTGAAGCACAGCTGCCCTTGTATGCGAAGCCTGGTTACGAGGTTTGTCTCGGAAATGCGGCACCGCATTCGCATTTTATGTTTTCGGTGGCACTCTGCCAGTAGGTTGGTCTCAACTTTTGCTCACGCATGCTGACTGCCTTGCAGGTATATGAAATATGTGCTCCTTCAGATAGGGGCCCTCGCTCAAGAGCCCCCGTTCTTCATGGCTTGGACCGTGGCGGGCCCAAGCTGTGTCTACACACCCGAGATGCAGAAACAATGGCATCCCGCGCATCTCGTTGGATGCCCGTGGTACCTGGACATGTCTGGCGGTATTGTTGACGAGTCTGAGAAAGATCTGCATGCCTTGGCAGAAGAGAAGAGAAAGGAAAGACGTGTCCCTGCTGGGCCAAAGTCGGCAAAGGAATCTGCTGCTCTGGAAGAATCCAGAAAGGCAGCTGAGATGGCACAAAAGACGGTGGATGCAGCTGTGCAGGCCCAACAGAAGGGGTCGAAGAAGAGGACTCGCCAGCAAGGAGCAGCTGTTGTGACACCCGCCAAAACGAAGAAGCAGAAACAGCCTGTTCAGGAAGAGGGTGAGGAAGAGGACTCTGATGGAGACTTTGCAACCAGCCCACCCCCCAAACGCAGGCTGCCTCCCCTGTGCCCACCGTTGTCACGAGAGGCACGAGAACTGGCTCGGCAAAGAAGGCACTCTTCAACCCCCCAGGGGGGCACCCTTTCGAGCCGGTGGAAATGAAGAGGCCGAAAGTGGCTCCCGAAACAGTAGTCAGTGTGTAAATGAGAGTTTCTTGGCGGCTTTGGATGGACGGGCAGCCAAGTTGGCATACATGAAGACCATGGAGGGTCTGAAGGGCAGAGCACTGAAGAAGGCGACTGCCAAGAGCCTTCCGACACCCCAGGATTTCAGAATATGGTCTCGTTCTTTGAGAGGGTGTGTGCAGACAAGGATTGTAGGAGGGGCGGAAATGCCACCGAGTGGTCTTGCGATATGATCATCTTGGATATTCCGGACGGAGAGCCTGTGGAAGGACTGCAAGCTTTGCCATCTTGGAACAGGTACTCGGAAGACTTTTGGAAGAAAGGATTCGGGCTTGCCCGCATGGTGTTGGACGACAGAGGCTGTGTGGTTGTCCTGGCGAGCAGAGGAAAAAACACTCAGACAGGAATTGCGAAGTGGACCCGCAAGAGCGCCGTCCCGATTCTGAAAAAGAAGTGGACGTGCATCAACACACTGGGCCTTCGGTCGGAAGGGAAGAAGGTGATTACGACACTGGCACTCGTCCATTCATTTGCTTGGGTGTTTTCAAATGCGGTGCCGCATTCGGTTTCTAATCGTTTTCCCCCTGTGTATGCAGACGAAGCAGTTCGATGCATACTGCTTTGTGAAGGAGAACTCCACCTTTGCTTTCCGGAAGGAGGGAGGAAAGGTTGACCCGAACTGCGACCCACTCGATTACGACGTTCTGTTCAACAACGTTCCCAAGGAACTTCTCCCTCATAGCCTCACTTCAACGGAACCCCTGCGGTACTCACGGACTCGGAGCCCTGCCTTCATTCAGACAATTATGGAGACATGCACAGACGTGGAGGGCACAGTGCTCGACCTCATCTGTGGGACAGGTATGCAGAATCTTGATCTCTGCTGTTCTGCAAATTCTCGTTAGGATGTAGTTCGCAACATCTGAAGCGCCATGTGGTAATGTGTGGATGGCATTGTAACAGGTGCCTCAATGTGGGCTGGGCGGTTTTCCGACCGGCACCTCTTTGCCTACGAGGAGGATTCATCCGTGTGGGGATCGCATCTGGAGGGGCTGCAACGGAATGTGAAGGCTCCCGACAGAGCGGAAGTCTCCTCGGATTCGTCGGAGTCCGAGGAAGACACAGTGGACATTGATGCGGAGGAGAACCCGGAATACGAGTGAGTGCAAACATTGTAAGTTTGCAAATCCTTCTGGGTCATTTATGTCAAACGAATTTCCCGACTGTGGTTCTCATTAGTCTCGTTGATGATTGTCATGTGCAGGATTGCAGGGTCCGGGTCGAAACATGTAGGGCCTACATTTCCTGCCAGGAAGAATGTCCCGTTCTTTGCGAGGGCCGACTTCATGACGAGCCCGGTGAGGGACTACTCCCTTCCTAGTTATGCAGCTAAACTCGCAAATACAGCGATTAGAAGAAGTGAGAATCCCAGTAAAGTAGAGCAGATTTTGGAGAGGGCTAGGGAGGACAGAAGGATAAGGAAAGAGTTGGCAGCAGCTCAGACAGGTAGACGGGTACGAAAGTACATATGTGATTCAGCGGATGAGAGCGACGCAGACAGGGAGGAAAACGACCCAACGGACGTGAGATGGACAGTTCCGCAAGGGGAAGATGGGATTTTCGAAAGCCTGGCCAACGAGCAGTCCGCTGGAGATGAGAGAGGCACTGAGGGGGTGGAGGAGGAGCAGGACAGTCTAGAACAGGATGAGGATTCGGATGATTTTCAAGATTAATAGAATTTTAATGAAGTCTCTGTAAATGTAAATTCTCTTCCAGAGTATATAAAGGAAATTCTGCCCGACATTCGTGACCCCTCTCCAGTGTGCATTCCAGCCACACAATCGCCCAAACCACGACGTTCCAAAAATCAGAAATGGGGCACCGCATTTCCAAAATTTTGGCAACTCTAAGAACCTCTTTTGGAAATGCGGCACCGCATTTCCAAAACATGGGAGGGACTAAATTTTCCATTTCAATGTTGGCATAGTAAAAAGTAATCTGAATTGGAAATGCGGTGCCGCATTTCCAAAATTTCCTTTGTCCACGCGCCAGTTTTGGCCTCTCCCGCTGATTGCATGGATGCCACCACGCTTACAGAGGTCGAACAAGGAGGTCGACATGGCGGGATTGAAAATGCGGTGCCGCATTTCAGTATTGGGGATGGTCGTTGTTCGAACTGCAGGCCCATCAGCAAAAATTGGCACCGCATTCCTTTTTAAAAAAAAAGTCGATGACGGACATGGAAATGCGGCGCCGCATTTCCAGAACGGACTTCGCAATTTGTCCATTTGCAGACCCTCTCTCGGAAATGCAGTAACGCATTCCATCGCGCTGGTCGGAAATGTCACACTTTTCGAAGTGTTGTACGGAAATGCGGCACCGCATTCCCTTGTCCAAAAAGAAGTTTCCATTGCCAAGCTGGAAATGCGTCGCCGCATTTCCAATGCCAACCTCGTTTTCTGATCAATTTATAGACCCGTGTTGGTATTTCGTGTACCTGGACGGAAATGATGCACCGCATTTTCTTGTCCCACATGGAAATGCGGTGCCGCATTTCGATGCCGACATGGAAATGCGGTGCCGGATTTCCATGTCCGACATGGCGTTACTCTGGTATATTCTTGACACATGACTCACATACCGGTTACTCTGCTATATTCATCCGGACAGACACATTGTAGAAATGAGACATCAAATTGTAAACAGTGGGCCAATTCCGACAGTTATTCAACACAATGAAACACAGTCATACAGAAGTGAGGTACGATGGGTTTATTGATCGGACACGATGTCTCACATTTACCAACTGCAGACAAAACTATCCCTTCCTCCTTCTACATGGGCTTCACCAAGTCGACGGAACTTCGATACCCCTCAAAACAAGCTCATCACTGCTGCGGCACCTCGAGGTAAACTGCAATTCGGTCGTTCTGCTGCCCTTGCTGGAGCCGACGATAATGTCATGTCCATCAATGATACCACCATCATACATTGACAAGGTCATTGTGGGCCTCATGTGCCCGTGCGATTCGTCTTCGCAACGCAGGCGAATGTCTCCATACACTGGAAGAGCGGAGTGATCTGCACGTATATAGTTTTCCCCGGTGCCGTCCTCCCTGGTCCACTGGCAGCAGTTCCAGCGCCAAAGCGAGGCCGTGCGTGATCTATCCGGCATCCCTTTCCAGCTTGGTATATCGAGGTCAACAATTTTCAGGACCCACGGACCGCATTGACCCTCGCCCTCACCTCGCTCAAAGCGGTAATAGCCCTCCAGATACTCCATTGCGCGCAAAGACTCTTGCTTGATTCCAGCAGCGTCTGTGAAAACAGAGAGCCAGACAATGATGTCTCCTGATTCTGGTTTGAACATAGCATAATCGTGCCCATGATAAGGGCAGTCGGCTGGATTTCGGCGGCACGACATCCTTGAAAAAGAGTCGTGGAGTACGCTCAATGACAGCAGCTCCCGGATGGAGGAGGAGGACCGCGGTGGCTGGAAAAAGTTCAAGCTAACGCTGCAATTCCTCACAAACACTCCAGGGCACATTTAAATTTCCCCCCTGCAGGATCCTGGACCGATGAAGATTGGCTGCTGCATGAATGTAGCCGTTTCAGTTTCCTACCCTGCCATGCAAACTATGGGCAGTCACTGCCAGGTGGGCCGATAGCCACTGGACACGACGAAGTCCATCCCCTCTTCGATGTAAATGCGGCGCCGAATTTCCATCCGGGGGGATGGACTTCGGTGGCAGATCTCAAACTATAACTTGTTGAGGAGAAAGATGTATGGGTTCATCCACCGCTGGCGTGATGAACACGTTCCACCTCCGTCGGTGGGTATGTGTGACCCAGATGCTCCATTATTGGAGGCCGGACTGCTCTTCCGCTTCGTATCATTTCCAAAATCTAAGGGCTTCGTAGCTGTCCACAAGGTCATCGGCATCCAAGTCGTCCTCAGGTCCTCCTTTGCAAGGATGCCGTGCTTCCGGAACCGGGACGACTGCCCCTTTGGAGGCATCGATTATGCAATGTATTCGGCCACATCGGGAGACATTGTTATCTGGTACACAGATTACACAGAAGATAGTGGTTCGATTGTGGGAACATTGGTGGCTTTTGAGTATATCGTAGGCCACTACGCCTTCGAGCGGGGTGACGATCTTGGTCTGAGGAGTCCGTGGCTCCTGCGCATCCTCGATTCCGATTTTCCCAGCTACAACGGTCACCCATGCAGAAGAAGGCGCACTGCTATGCTGTTGCGGTGGAACTGCTGCCACTGGACGTGGGTGGACTCCATCGGAGAGACCTATTCTCCTCGAGGAGTGCGCTCCTCTTCTCCATTGTATGGGGACATTCGCATTGGTGTGGACGACGAAAACGTGAAGATTTCCATATTCGATGGTGGTATGATTGAAGGGCAGGACATTGTGGTGAACATCACTAGGGGCGGTACAACGGCTGCAATCGACTTTACATGGAGGAGCCCCATGACTCATGAGCTAGTTCTGAGAGCAGTCGAAGTCCCATTGACAACGTGACTTGTATTCAGTAGGCACAGGGCTCAAGATTTGATGGCACAATTAGCACAGTAGACGTGCTTCAAATGCAATTCATGTGGATCAATAAAAACCTCATTGTGCCCTCTTTTTATTCTATTCTGTGTCCATCGTTGCCAGAATGCGTCATTGCTCATTTCGTTTGGGATTGGGAGTGTGGGTGGATTTTGCAAATGGCTGGTAGGCTGAAATGGGCCCCCATTGTACAGAGCAGTACCACCCTACCATTTGCGAAACATTGCCTTTCAATATATAATTCTAAATAACATTGCGGAACCTCCTTCATCGGGAGGTCCTTCTCCCCCTATGACCGTGGCACCCTAAACCCTATTCCCGCGGACACTCATTTCCGGAAAATAGTGCTCCTCATGTTTTTTTCCACACTTACGACTCTGCTCATGGCTCATGCCGCTCATGGCTCATGGCTCATGAAATAGCAGCCCCCCCCTAAATGCCGAATTTAAACCTGAAAAACACTTAAATGTACAGCTCAAACAGTGTGCGCCCACGCACACTGTTTGAGCTGCCACTGAATGGTTATTTCATCCTCAGAAACGTGCCCTAAATACCGAATTTTAACACCAAAAAAACACTTACATGTTCAGCTCAAACAGTGTGCGCCAACGCAGACTGTTTGAGCTGCCACTGAATGGTTATTCCATCATCATAAAACTGCCCTGGAAGTCCGAATTTAACACCTAAAAAACAGTGACATGTACTGCTCAAACAGTGTGCGCCAATGCACACTGTTTGAACTGCCATTGAATGGTTATTTCATACTCAGAAACGTGCCCTAAATGCCGAATTTCAATCGGAAAAAACACTTACATGTTCAACTCAAACAGTGTGCGCCAACGCAGACTGTTTGAGCTGCCACTGAATGGTTATTCCATCATCATAAAACAGCCCAGGAAGTCCGAATTTAACACCAAAAAAGGAGTGACATGTACAGCTCAAACAGTGTGCGCCAATGCACACTGTTTGAGTTGCCACTGAATGGTTACTTCATCCTCAGAAACGTGCCCTAAATGCCGAATTTAAACACCAAAAAAACAGTGACATTTCAGCTGAAACAGTGTGCGCCAATGCACACTGTTTGAGCTGCCACTGAATGGTTATTTAATCCTCAGAACCGTGCCCTAAATGCCGAATTTAAACCGGAAAAACACTTAAATGTAGAGCTCAAACAGTGTGCGCCAACGCACACTGTTTGAGCTGCCACTGAATGGTTATTTCATCCTCAGAAACGTGCCCTAAATGCCGAATTTTACACCAAAAAAACACTTACATGTTCAGCTCAAACAGTGTGCGCCAACGCACACTACTTGAGCTGCCACTGAATGGTTATTTCATCATCATAAAACTACCCAGGAAGTCCGAATTTAACACCAAAAAACCAGTGACATGTACAGCTCAAACAGTGTGCGCCAACGCACACTGTTTGAACTGCCACTGAATGGTTATTTCATACTCAGAAACGTGCCTTAAATGCCGAATTTAAACCGGAAAAACAATTAAATGTAGAGCTCAAACAGTGTGCGCCAACGCACACTGTTTGAGCTGCCACTGAATGGTTATTTCATCCTCAGAACCGTGCCCTAAATGCCAAATTTAAACCTGAAAAACACTTAAATGTACAGCTCAGACAGTGTGCGCCAACGCACACTGTTTGAGCTGCCACTGAATGGTTATTTCATCCTCAGAAACGTGCCCTAAATGCCAAATTCTAACACCAAAAAAACACTTACATGTTCAGCTCAAACAGTGTGCGCCAACGCACACTACTTGAGCTGCCACTGAATGGTTATTTCATCATCATAAAACTGCCCTGGAAGTCCGAATTTAACACCAAAAAAACAGTGACATGTACAGCTCAAGCTGTGTGCGCCAATGCACACTGTTTGAACTGCCATTGAATGGTTATTTCATACTCAGAAACGTGCCCTAAATGCCGAATTTCAATCGGAAAAAAACACTTACATGTTCAACTCAAACAGTGTGCGCCAACGCACACTGAATGAGCTGCCACTGAATGGTTATTTCATCATCATAAACGGGCCCTGGAAGTCCGAATTTAACACCAAGAAACAGTGACATGTACAGCTCAAACATTGTGCGCCAACGCAGACTGTTTGAGCTGCCACTGAATGGTTATTTCATCATCACAAACCCGCCCCGGAATTCCGAATTTAACACCAAAAAAGGAGTGACATGTACAGCTCAAACAGTGTGCGCCAATGCACACTGTTTGAGTTGCCACTGAATGGTTATTTCATCCTCAGAAACGTGCCCTAAATGCCGAATTTAAACACCAAAAAAACAGTGACATGTTCAGCTGAAACAGTGTGCGCCAATGCACACTGTTTGAGCTGCCACTGAATGGTTATTTCATCCTCAGAACCGTGCCCTAAATGCCGAATTTAAACCGGAAAAACACTTAAATGTAGAGCTCAAACAGTGTGCGCCAACGCACACTGTTTGAGCTGCCACTGAATGGTTATTTCATCCTCAGAAACGTGCCCTAAATGCCGAATTTTACACCAAAAAAACACTTACATGTTCAGCTCAAACAGTGTGCGCCAACGCACACTACTTGAGCTGCCACTGAATGGTTATTTCATCATCATAAAACTACCCAGGAAGTCCGAATTTAACACCAAAAAACCAGTGACATGTACAGCTCAAACAGTGTGCGCCAACGCACGCTGTTTGAACTGCCACTGAATGGTTATTTCATACTCAAAAACGTGCCCTAAATGCCGAATTTAAACCGGAAAAACACTTAAATGTAGAGCTCAAACAGTGTGCGCCAACGCACACTGAATGAGCTGCCACTGAATGGTTATTTCATCATCATAAACCTGCCCTAAATTCCGAATTTTAACACCAAAAAAACACTTACATGTTCAGCTCAAACAGTGTGCACGAACGCACACTGTTTGAGCTGCCACTGAATGGTTATTTCATCCTCAGAAACGTGCCCTAAATGACGAATTTTAACACCAAAAAAACACTTACATGTTCAGCACAAACAGTGTGCGCCAACGCACATTGTTTGAGCTGCCACTGAATGGTTATTTCATCATCATAAACCTGCACTGGAAGTCCAAATTTAACACGAAAAAAACAGTGACATGTACAGCTCAAACAGTGTGCGCCAACGCACACTGTTGGAGCTGCCACTGAATGGTTATTTCATCATCATAAACGTGCCCTCGAAGTCCGAATTTAACACCAAAAAAACAGTGACATGTACAGCTCAAACAGTGTGCGTTGGCGCACACTGTTCGAGCTACCACTGAATGGTTATTTCATCATCATAAACGTGCCCTGGAAGTCCGAATTTAACACCAAAAAAACAGTGACATGTACAGCTCAAACAGTGTGCGCCAACGCACACTGTTAGAGCTGCCACTGAATGGTTATTTCATCCTCAGAAACGTGCCCTAAATGCCGAATTTAACATGAAAAAAACAGTGACATGTACAGCTCAAACAGTGTGCGCCAACGCACACTACTTGAGCTGCCACTGAATGGTTATTCCATAATCATAAAACTGCCCTGGAAGTCCGAATTTAACACCAAAAAAACAGTGACATGTACAGCTCAAACAGTGTGCGCCAATGCACACTGTTTGAACTGCCATTGAATAGTTATTTCATACTCAGAAACGTGCCCTAAATGCCGAATTTTAATCGGAAAAAATACTTACATGTTCAACTCAAACAGTGTGCGCCAACGCACACTGTTTCAGCTGCCACTGAATGGTTATTTCATCATCATAAACCAACCCTGGAACTCCGAATTTAACACTAAAAAAACAGTGACATGTACAGCTCAAACAGTGTGCGCCAACGCACACTGTTTGAGCTGCCACTGAATGGTTATCTCATCATCAGATCCGTGCCCTAAATGCCGAATTTAAACCGGAAAAACACTTAAATGTAGAGCTCAAACAGTGTGCGCCAACGCACACTGTTTGAGCTGCCACTGAATGGTTATTTCATCATCATAAACCTGCCCTGGAAGTCCAAATTTAACACCCGAAAAACAGTTACATGTACAGCTTAGACAATGTGCGCCAACGCACACTATTTGAGCTGCCACTGAATGGTTATTTCATCCTCAGAAACGTGCCGTAAATGCCGAATTTTAACACCAAAAAAACACTTACAAGTTCAGCTGAAACAGTGTGCGCCAACGCACACTGTTAGAGGTGCCACTGAATGGTTATTTCATCATCATAAACCTGCCCTGGAAGTCCGAATTTAACACCAAAAAAACAGTGACATGTACAGCTCAGACAGTGTGCGCCAACGCACACTGTTTGAGCTGCCACTGACTGGTTATTTCATCATCATACACCTGCCCTGGAAGTCTGAATTTAACACTAAGAAAACAAGGATATGTACAGCTCAAATAGTGTGCGCCAACGCACACTATTTGAGCTGCCACTGAATGGTTATTTCATCATCATAAACCTGCCCTGGAAGTCCGAATTTAACACCAAAAAAACAATGACATGTACAGCTCAAACAGTGTGCGCCAATGCACATTGTTTGAGCTGCCACTGAATGGTTATTTCATCCTCAGAACCGTGCCCTAAATGCCGAATTTAAACCGGAAAAACACTTAAATGTAGAGCTCAAATAGTGTGCGTTGGCGCACACTGTTTGAGCTGCCACTGAATGGTTATTTCATCATCATAAACCTGCCCTAAATGCGGAATTTTAGCACCAAAAAAACACTTACATGTTCAGCTCAAACAGTGTACGCCAACGCACACTGTTTGAGCTGCCACTGAATGGTTATTTCATCATCATAAACCTGCCCTGGAAGTCCGAATTTAACACCAAAAAAACAGTGACATGTACAGCTCAAACAGTGTGCGCCAACGCACACTGTTTCAGCTGCCATTGAATGGTTATTTCATCATCATAAACCTGCCCTAGAAGTCCAAATTTAACACCAAAAAAACAATGACATGTACAGCTCAAACAGTGTGCGCCAACGCACACTGTTTGAGCTGCCACTGAATGGTTATTTCATCCTCAGAAACGTGCCCTAAATGCCAAATTTTAACACCAAAAAAACACTTACATGTTCAGCTCAAACAGTGTGCGCCAACGCACACTGTTTGAGCTGCCACTGAATGGTTATTCCATCATCAGAAACGTGCCCTAAAGGGCGAATTCGACACGGAGAAAAACGTGACATGTAGAGCTCAAACAGTGTGCGCCAACGCACACTGTTTGAGCTGCCACTGAAGGGTTCTGTCGTCCTGACATACATATCCTGGAAAACCGATATCTAGACGGAAACAACAGTGAAATATTCAGCTCAACTCACACTGTTTGAGGTTGCAATTTGGGTTGTGTTGAACCTGCTGTAGTGCCCAAGTTTGGGCGTTTCGCACCTGAACAATCAAGCAAATTGGTAGGCCCAAACAGTGTGCGTTGCCGCACACTGTTTGGGCTTCCAGTTTGCGGTGCTTTCAGCGTGGTGCAGATGTCCTGTGTGGGCTATATTCATATCAGCAACGAAACAGAAATGTGGGTCTTAAGAATTTCACCTTTTTCTTGGCTGCTCTAGAAGACTCCCCAATTGCCGGGGACCCTTTGCGCTTCGGGCTGCTCTCTGCGCCGAGCGTGTACGTGAGCCTCTCCCCCTTCCTCTTTCCCGCAGGCAGACTCCTCGTGAGGCCACCTTCAACATCCTCTTCCATCTCGTCTGTCTCTCCCTCAGATGCGGTGTCCTCTTCATCTGTCCTTGGAACTATGGCGGGCTGCTGTTCTTCTGCTGATTCCTGCTCCTCCATCGCCACACTTTCCTCTACTCCCTCTTCTACCTCCTTTTCCTCTTCGTCCACTCTTTCCATCCTCATTCTATCTCTGGCTCTATTCCTGTTTCTAGAGCTCGTGAAGTATAGTGACTTCATTCTCTTCCTCCTACGCTGGAAACAAGGGCTCCCCACGATGCCTCTAGAGCTCTCCAGTTTGACGTTTGTAACAAGTGCTGCTATGGCATGTAACCAAAATCAAAATTGGACGTTATCAACCATATTTGGATGCGGGTGTTGTTATTGTGTGCGAACGGAATTCATCCATTCCGTCGTCTCCGTATTATCCAAGCAATAAAGCGCAAGAAAAAAAGTACATCCGTTGCATGCACTAGCGATATATGTCAGATGTACTGCGCCGCCTGCCAATACACCGCGGCCTTCTTGCTTTCTTTCAAATTCGGATGTGCCTTAGAAATCTAATGATAGTTCATTTTCGAGCAGTTCTTGCAGATCCGCAATAATTGTTATGCTTCACATATGCATCCACGTGTGTTGTACTGCCTACCCTGTGGTTTGCAGTTTACCGTTACCGTCGCCATGGGGTCATTCGGCATAAAGGGTTCTGTCGGATACGACCATGTCTGGCACGCATTCGTGCGAGGTATCTTCTGCGGTGTCAGTATTTGTGCTGTGCTCTTCTGGCACAGCACAACCTCATGACATTTGTGGTCTTCCTGTTTACTGCTCTCCAGGGTTGTTGCCGTCTTTTCATAATGGATGGTTTCATGTCGTTTTCAGTGTTTGTTTTCATCCATAAACAGCACGGCTTCTTGTAGTATTTGAAAACAGTTTTTCTGGTTAGTGCCTCTTGGCGTTGCTGTTTTCGAAGTGAAGGTGCATCTCATCCCTACATCCTTTGCATGCATCACCTGCAACCTTTGGATTGGAGCTAGCCTTGTTGACCTCGGTTTGCTTGTCTTAATTCCCCTTTCGGTAATTGCGGGCTATCAGTTCGAGGATTCCGCAACTTTCGTTCAGTGAGGGAAAACATGTCGAGGGAGCGAGATACACTTGCTCGATTCCATTCCAATGCAGGTACTCTTCCATTGACTGCCACTGCAGACGACGATGGGTTTGCAGTTGTTCATGAGGATGAGCTGGTTACAGTGTTTCCGCTGGAGTTGGGTTCTCTCCTTGTTCAAAAAGAGGTGTATGACGAGGATGGGAATTTGGATTCTGGGCACTTGGAGAAACCATTGGTTGGCAAGTGTGGAAGGAAGTGGAGAGTCCTTCCAGGCACATACCGTGTCCTTGGAAAAGAGAGAAGACGATCAGCAGGATCGGTCGTTACCCCTGGCACTGCAGCATCGGTCGTGCAACAGAAGGGCACAGTTCCTGTGAAACAAGAGGTGAGCACATCCACTACCTTCGTGACTCTTTCAGACTCGTCCTCGGAGGATGTTTCTGAGATTCCTCCGCCAGTGCAGACTCCGTCATTGGATGATGACGAATTGCAAGAGATAACGAGTGTCATTCCAAAATTGAAAGCCCTCGCAGGTGTGCCTAGGTGTAAGAGCGAGTTGCGTTTTGTTGACTGGGAGTCCCTTCCTGTGCAACGGGTTCAATACGTGCCAGCACAGTTTGATGGGGACATCCTGTTTGAGCTCAACCCTCCCACCTCTTCCACTGGACTGGCTGGGCTTTTACAGGGCATGGACAAGAAACACGACGGACATCCTTGGTGCAGGACAAAAACGTCGAACATCCATAACGACATTGGCTTGAAATTTCGGAGGTCAGTCTGCGTTGGGCATTGTAAGTGCCAGAATATTCCCCATCCTTGTCTCGTTCACTTTTGAGGGAGGTCGCCGTCTCTTCGGTTTTCCCCAACGATGTGTAGGATGCTTAGAGTTGTCACATACATTTGATCTTGCTCTCATAGGGGTCGGTGGTGGAGGCTGTGGAACCGGAAATGGTTGTCTGGGGACGTCAGTGCGCTGCACCATCCAAAATCCTGCTGCAGTAAGGGCGTCGGCCTCAACCTGACTCATATTGTATCCCGGTTCCACCAGCCACACCGGGGGAGCCTCTGGCACTGCTTGTATGCCGTACTTGGGCTTTCCATAGACACAAGTCATAATGTCATGCCTACAGAACCAGAACTAGGTCGTCGTCGCCTCCGCAAACTTTGCATGGACAAATCTTCCCGTGAAAGTAGGAGCAGGGACAACCCCAACTGGGTTCCTTCTTATCATCTATCCACAATGTTGTCGTGTATCACTCGAATTGCAGAACACTTGCCTCATATGGGGTGCCGCAGACTGACACCGAATTTGATCCACTGAGGAGCAAGTATGGGTGGATGTCAAGGGGACGGAACTCCGACGATGCATTTTCGTCCAGGCTGCCATCAACATGTACCCCTTCAGTGGATTTTGGGGAAGTGAGGTGGGCGGACTGCCATTCGAGCTTGCGGTGGGGACGGTCGTCCCCACTACCACTTACCGGTGCATTCATGACAATGGGACAGAAATGCCGCACCGCATATCCGTTCGGACAGCCATACACCCTTGCCTTCATGACAGAGGGGACAGAAATGCGGTGCCGCATTTCCGTCCGGACTGCCATTAGACCTTGCCTTCATGACAATGGGGACGGATATGCGGTGCCGCATTTCAGTCCCCACTACCAGTTACCCTTGCCTCCATAATAGTAGGACGGAAATGTGGCACAACATTTCCGTCCCACCTACTATACACCCTTGCCTTCATGACAGTAGGGACGGAAAATCGGTTTCGCATTTCCGTCCAGACTGCCCTGAGACCCTTCCTTCATGACATTGGGGACGGAAATGCGGTGCCGCATTTCCGTCCGGACTGCCATTGGACCTTGCCTTCATGACAGTGGGGACGGATGGAAATGCGGTGTCGCATTTCCGTCCTGATTGCCATTGGACCTTGCCATCATTACAGTGGGGACGGACGGAAATGCTGCATTTCCGTCCGGACTGCCATTGGACCTTGCCTTCACTACAGTGGGGACGGAAACGCAGTGCCGCTTTTCTGTCCGGACTGCCGGAAGACCTTGCATTCATAACAGTGGGGACGCAAATGCGGTGCCGCATTTCGGCCGTCCCCACTACCAGTTACCCTTGCCTCCATAACAGTGGGATGGAAATGCGGTGCCGCATTTCAATCGCCACTACCAGTTACCCTTGCCTCCATGACAGTGTTCCGTCCCACCTGCCATACACCCATTGCCTTCTGGAAATGCGGCGCCGCATTTCTATCCAACGACGATGACTATAGAGAAAAAAAAATTAGGGTTCTGGTTTTTCTTACCCGCCACCCCCTGTGGTCGGAAATGCGGCACCGCATTTCCATCCAATGGGTAGAGCTAGAAAAAACAAGGAAATTTTTTTTTTTGGATTTTTTTTTCTCTACCCCCTATAGGCTGAAATGCGGCGCCGCATTTCAATCCAGCGGCGATGAGAAGAGAAAAGAAAATGTTTTACGGTTATTTTTTTTTCCCCCCCTCTACCCCCTGTTGTTGGAAATGCGGCATCGCATTTCGATCCTGCGGGGATGACTAGAGAGGGCAAAAAAAAAACAAAAAAACAAACTTCATTTATTTATTTATTTTTTGCCTTTCACCCCTATGGACGCAAATGCGGCGCCGCATTTCAATCCAGCGGCGATGACAAGAGGAAAAAAAAGGTTAGGGTTATTGTTTTTCCTCTCTATTCCCCCTGTTGTTGGAAATGTGGCGCCGCATTCCATCCAGCGGGGATGACTAGAGAACAACCAAGAAAAAAAAAAAAACCCACAATTTTTTTTTAATTTTTTTTTAATTTTTTTCCCGGCCCCCCCCACCGTATGGACGGAAATGCGGCGCCGCATTTCAATCCAGCGGCGATGACAAGAGGAAGAAAAACGGTTAGGGTTATTTTTTTCCCCCTTCTACCCCTTGTTGTTGGAAATGCGGCACCGCATTTCCATCCAGCGGGGATGACTAAAAAAGCTGGGGGGGGGGGGGGATTTTGTTTTGTCCCCACCCCTATGGACGGAAATGCGGCACCGCATTTCAATCCAGCGACGATGACAAGAGGAAAAAAAATGGTTAGGATTATTTTTTTCCCCCCCTTCTATCCCCTGTTGTTGGAAATGCGGCGCCGCATTTCCATCCAGCGGGGATAACTAAGGCCAGACAGCGGAAGGGGCAAAAAAAAAAAAAAAAAAAAAAAAAAAACTTTTTTTGTCCCCACCCCTATGGGCGGAAATGCGGCGCCGCATTTCAATACAGCGGCGATGACAAGAGGAAAAAAACGGTTAGGGTTTTTTTTTTTCCCCCTTCCATCCCCTGTTGTTGGAAATGTGGCGCCGCATTTCCATCCAGCGGGGATGACTAGAGGGGGGCAGGGGAGGGGGGAAAAAACAAACAAAGAAAAAACAAAAACTTTTTTTGTCCCCACCCCTATGGACGGAAATGCGGCGCCGCATTTCAATTTAGTGGCGATGACAAGAAAAAATAAAGTTAGGGTTGCTTTTTCCACCCCCCCCCCCCCCTCTACCCTCTGTTGTTGGAAATGCGGCGCCGCATTTCCATCTAGCGGGGATGACAAGAGAAAAAAAAGATAAAAAAGATCAACTGAGAATTTTTTATTTCTTGTTTTCACCCCCTTCGGATGGAAATGCGGCACCGCATTTCAATCCAGCGGCGATGACTAGAGGAAAAACAATCAGGGGTTATTTCCCCCCTCCCCCCTGTGGTTGAAAATGCGGCGCCGCAATTACCATCCAGCGGGAATGACTAGAGGGGAAAAAAAAAAAACACCGTCAAACGACTTTCAAAGAGCACGGGTGGATGGCAGTCGAGACGGAAATGCGGCACCGCATTTCCGTCCTGACTCACATCCCCCTTTGCACGATGATCATCATTTGGGGAAAAGAGGTGGGCGGGATGAACCTGGCGACGAAAATGCGCTGCCGCATTTTTGTCCGGACTGACACCTACCGATAACTTTATACCTAGTGGGACGGAAATGCGGCACCGCATTTCCATCCGGGTTCCCACTGAACCATGCCTTCCTACCATTGTGGATGGATATGTGGTGCCGCATTTCCGTCCTAACTGACACCTAAGCATCCTTGACACATGGTGGGATGGTGCCGCATTTCCGTCCGGGCTCCCATTCCACCATGCATTTTTAACAGTCTGGACGGAAATGCGTTGCCGCATTTTCGTCCGGACTGACACCTAAGCATCCCTTAACACCTGGTGGGACGGAAATACGGCGCCGCATTTCCGTTTGGGGTCCCACTGGACCATGCCTTTCTACCATTGTGGATGGAAATGCGGTGCCGCATTTCCTAACTCACACCTAAGTATCCTTGATACATGGTGGGATGATAATCCGGTGCCGCATTTCCGTCCGGGCTCCCATTCCACCATGCATTTTTAACAGTCTGGACGGAAATGCGGTGCAGCATTTCCGTCTGGGCTCCAACTGTACGATCCCTAAACAGGTGGTCAGATCCCCATCCAGACATTGCTTTCCCGAGAGTCTGGACGGAAACGCGCCACCGTATTTCCGTCCGGACTGATAGTGGACCATCCCTTCATTTTTGGTGGGACGGAAATGCGGTGCCGCATTTCCGTCTAGAAGACCACTTCAGTTTGCGTACTTGGCAGTTGAAGGGAAATGCGACGCCGCATTTCCGTCCGGGCTGTCATTGTACATTTTCTTAATGACAGCTTCGACGGAATTGCGGTGCCGCATTCCAGGCCCGCTACCACTTACTCTGGCAGACAGGACAACGAAACGGAAGTGTGGCACCGCATTCCCGTCGAACTTGCCAAACAACCTTTTCTTCATGATAGGATGGCCGCAAATCCAACCATCCAGCCTTACCATCCTGAGAATAGGGACGGAAAAGCGGTGCCGTATTTCCGTCCCAGCTGCCCTCCACGCTTGCCTTCAGTAAAGAGGGTTCACGAAGGGGACGGAAAATGCGGTACCGCATTTACCACTGACTGCCATCCTCCCTGGCATCTTTATCCTCTTTCGTGATGCAGTAGGGAGGTATCCTGATCGAACGGCCACTAATGCCGCATCGCATTTGGTCTGTTGACTCATAGAGGCTGAAATGGCAGTTGAAGGGGTCATTGCCAACACATATTCGGAGGCGGTAATGCCGGACCATTGCATCATCACTGACTGTCCAACAGACACTAGACCTCTATTTCTTCAAATTCAATTTTCCAGCGACGTAGGGGCCACCTGCCTCACGAGGAGACACGTAGGCCCTGACCTTTCGAATCCATACGGTGCATCTTCGCCGTTTGATGTCATCATTTGCTGGTGACTCTTTCACTGCTCTAACACCCCTTCCAACACCATTCTTTGCCTCATTTCTTCTCTTTAGTTTCTCTTATGTTGCACAGCCTCATAGTGAGGTGGTGGAGGGATCGTAGGGCTCTGAAGACCCGCAGGACGAAAAGGAGGAAGCTACTGCAGCCCGCACACACCCTCGACCTTCTAGCATGGGTCCTCTTGTCGGGCCTAACCTTGTGCGCTTCAAGGACGTGCTTTGGAAAGGTAAAGGTTTCAAGTCGAAAGCAGCAGAGAAAGAGGCAATTTGACGATGAAGATGATGGAGAGTCGCCAACATGGGTCGTCCCCTTCTCCAAAAAATTAAAGAGCATGAAGCATCAGGCGGTTGTTGAGGAATATACTACCCCATCGGATCAGTCCCCTTCCCCTACGAAGAGCAAGAAGTAGACGGGGCGGTGGAGAATCGGACGAGAACGGAGGAGTCCCCTTCCCTTGCAAAGAGTAAGAAGCAGAAGGGGGCGAAAGCAAGGGCAGAGCAGTCTCCAGCAAAACCCCTCCACATGTTGAAGCTCAGTTCTTGCAGGAGTTTCAGAAGGAAACCGGGGGCAACTCTGCAGAAGCTCGGGCAGCTACTCCGATGACGATCTCTAGCACTCCTATCCTGGTCGATCTTTCAGCGGATGAAGGTGTTGTTTCTTAACATGGGGAGCTCGACTTCTCCTACCTAGAATAGGACTTTCGTGACAATAGGGGAGGTATGGATGACTACATTCTCCCACATGATCTGCCCGGCTACATTCCCAAGAATACAGGCACGGCTCTGGGTGGTCCATCTGAACAGCCCCTTCCCCCACCCCCAAAAATGTCGCAAGAGGATTTTCAGAGTGCAGAGAATCAAATGTTGGAGGAGACTCACATCAGCATTGGCAAAGTTCTTAGGACCAAGGTCTTCCCTTGCACACTGCGAATTCCACTCTGTCGAATGGTCTCCCTCCGAAGGGGGTGAAAACAAGAAATAAAAAATTCTTAGTTTATTTTTTTTTTCTTTTTTTTCTCTTGTCATACCCGCTAGATGGAAATGCGGCGCCGCATTTCCAACAACAGAGGGTAGAGGGGGGGGGGGGGGGGGGGTGGAAAAAGCAACCCTAACTTTATTTTTTCTTGTCATCGCCACTAAATTGAAATGCGGCGCCGCATTTCCGTCCATAGGGGTGGGGACAAAAAAAGTTTTTGTTTTTTCTTTGTTTGTTTTTTCCCCCCTCCCCTGCCCCCCTCTAGTCATCCCCGCTGGATGGAAATGCGGCGCCACATTTCCAACAACAGGGGATGGAAGGGGGAAAAAAAAAATAACCCTAACCGTTTTTTTCCTCTTGTCATCGCCGCTGTATTGAAATGCGGCGCTGCATTTCCGCCCATAGGGGTGGGGACTTTTTTTTTTTTTTTTTTTTTTTTTTTTTTTGGCCCCCAACCCCGTCTGCCCTTAGTCATCCCCGCTGGATGGAAATGCGGCGCCGCCTTTCCAACAACAGGGGATAGAAGGGGGGAAAAAAAATAATCCTAACCATTTTTTTTCCTCTTGTCATCGTCGCTGGATTGAAATGCGGTGCCGCATTTCCGTCCATAGGGGTGGGGACAAAACAAAATCCCCTCCCCCCCAGCTTTTTTAGTCATCCCCGCTGGATGGAAATGCGGTGCCGCATTTCCAACAACAAGGGGTAGAAGGGGGAAAAAAATAGCCCTAACCGTTTTTCTTCCTCTTGTCATCGCCGCTGGATTGAAATGCGGCGCCGCATTTCCGTCCATACGGTGGGGGGGGCCGTGGGGGGAAAAATAAAAAAATAAAAAAAAAATTGTGGGTTTTTTTTTTTTTTCTTGGTTGTTCTCTAGTCATCCCCGCTGGATGGAATGCGGCGCCGCATTTCCAACAACAGGGGGAATAGAGAGGAAAAACAATAACCCTAACCTTTTTTTTCCTCTTGTCATCGCCGCTGGATTGAAATGCGGCGCCGCATTTGCGTCCATAGGGGTGAAAGGCAAAAAATAAATAAATAAATGAAGTTTGTTTTTTTGTTTTTTTTTGCCCTCTCTAGTCATCCCCGCAGGATCGAAATGCGATGCCGCATTTCCAACAACAGGGGGTAGAGGGGGGGAAAAAAAATAACCGTAAAACATTTTCTTTTCTCTTCTCATCGCCGCTGGATTGAAATGCGGCGCCGCATTTCGGCCTATAGGGGGTAGAGAAAAAAAAATCCAAAAAAAAAATTTCCTTGTTTTTTCTAGCTCTACCCGTTGGATGGAAATGCGGTGCCGCATTTCCGACCACAGGGGGTGGCGGGTAAGAAAAACCAGAACCCTAATTTTTTTTTCTCTATAGTCATCGTCGTTGGATAGAAATGCGGCGCCGCATTTCCAGAAGGCAATGGGTGTATGGCAGGTGGGACGGAACACTGTCATGGAGGCAAGGGTAACTGGTAGTGGCGATTGAAATGCGGCACCGCATTTCCATCCCACTGTTATGGAGGCAAGGGTAACTGGTAGTGGGGACGGCCGAAATGCGGCACCGCATTTGCGTCCCCACTGTTATGAATGCAAGGTCTTCCGGCAGTCCGGACGGAAAAGCGGCACTGCGTTTCCGTCCCCACTGTAGTGAAGGCAAGGTCCAATGGCAATCCGGACGGAAATGTAGCATTTCCGTCCGTCCCCACTGTAATGATGGCAAGGTCCAATGGCAATCAGGACGGAAATGCGACACCGCATTTCCATCCGTCCCCACTGTCATGAAGGCAAGGTCCAATGGCAGTCCGGACGGAAATGCGGCACCGCATTTCCGTCCCCATTATCATGAAGGAAGGGTCTCAGGGCAGTCTGGACGGAAATGCGAAACCGATTTTCCGTCCCTACTGTCATGAAGGCAAGGGTGTATAGTAGGTGGGACGGAAATGCTGTGCCACATTTCCGTCCTACTATTATGGAGGCAAGGGTAACTGGTAGTGGGGACTGAAATGCAGCACCGCATATCCGTCCCCATTGTCATGAAGGCAAGGTCTAATGGCAGTCCGGACGGAAATGCGGCACCGCATTTCTGTCCCCTCTGTCATGAAGGCAAGGGTGTATGGCTGTCCGAACGGATATGCGGTGCGGCATTTCTGTCCCATTGTCATGAAGGCACCGGTAAGTGGTAGTGGGGACGACCGTCCCCACCGCAAGCTCGAATGGCAGTCCGCCCACCTCACTTCCCCAAAATCCACTGAAGGGGTACATGTTGATGGCAGCCTGGACGAAAATGCATCGTCGGGGTTCCGTCCCCTTGACATCCACCCATACTCGCTCCTCAGTGGATCAAATTCGGTGTCAGTCTGCGGCACCCCATATGAGGCAAGTGTTCTGCAATTCGAGTGATACACGACAACATTGTGGATAGATGATAAGAAGGAACCCAGTTGGGGTTGTCCCTGCTCCTACTTTCACGGGAAGATTTGTCCATGCAAAGTTTGCGGAGGCGACGACGACCCAGTTCTGGTTCTGTAGGCATGACATTATGACTTGTGTCTATGGAAAGCCCAAGTACGGCATACAAGCAGTGCCAGAGGCTCCCCCGGTGTGGCTGGTGGAACCGGGATACAATATGAGTCAGGTTGAGGCCGACGCCCTTACTGCAGCAGGATTTTGGATGGTGCAGCGCACTGACGTCCCCAGACAACCATTTCCGGTTCCACAGCCTCCACCACCGACCCCTATGAGAGCAAGATCAAATGTATGTGACAACTCTAAGCATCCTACACACCGTTGGGGAAAACCGAAGAGACGGCGACCTCCCTCAAAAGTGAACGAGGCAAGGATGGGGAATGCACTTGGGATGAACTATACAATCCAGAGCTCAACATAAATGCCCCCACCAGGCTTCGGGCATGTGTATCAGATGGCCACGGCAGGCTCAGTTGTCCGCAATGAGGTGTACACCATCACCATTTCAGAATTACCCACCTGCAATTGCACCGACTTCCAGATCATGGCGAAGAAGGGGGCATCATACTGCCCTTGCAAGCATCTGTACTACGTGTACCTAAAGAGCCTCTGGTGTAATTCCACAACTCATCACTTCATACATGCACTAGCGTTGAGCCCCGACGAGATGTACACTCTTCTGAATATGGATCCAGGGGACCAGTGAGCTTGGCTTGCGGGGCACAAGACAATGTTACGCCCATCCTTTTCGGAGTTTCAGTTATAGTAGAACTGTACTACTGCAAGTACCTCTAACTTTGGCTACAGAAAGGTTTGACTTATGTCTTGTGTACCAGTAACCTATTTTGGTCAAACTAAGATAATACTATGTCATTACCTTCTGTTTTCCACGTGCCTGGATTTTTGTTTTTTTTGGGGGTTCTTGTTTTTCTGCTCTCCCAAACTTTGCTTATCTCATTCGACCCCTGGCAAGAAAATGCGGCGCCGCAGTTCCAAGTAACGTAGTAGGTACTGGTAGTTGCAGCCTTGGTCATAGTAAGATAATCGCACCGAGTTTTCAGGGCGCCGACCGTCGAGAACACTGAACCCCTCAGAATTCTCGCACGTGCGAATCGTAATGCGGCACCGCATTTCCTAGTGGAGTGGCAAACCTTTCCCGCAGAATGCAGGAAGAAGCAAGAATTTTCAAGCACTGCAGACTGTGTTGTTGCATGGGGATCATACAATCGTGACAGAAGGGTCAGCTTCATTCCAATGTTAGGGCATATAAAACCGCGGAATACTCTGTACACGCCAGTATGCAGCGTCCTTTTGCTGTGGTATACTGGATTTCTCATTGCACGGTCAGTTTTTTCCATGAGCAGATTTACAAAACCATGAGCGGAATTGTTACTCACGACATATCTTTGCCGCATTATAGGATCTGGAACTTCCAAAAACAGCAATGTCAAATTAAAAACTAGTATTTTAATACTTTTTTAATCTGCCGCATTTCCAAATTTGGAGAAGTCCGCTCATGAAAACCGCGTATCTTAGACTTCGGCTCACCGCTCATGCGGCTCATGGCTCATGGCTCATGGTTTCTGCTCATGAAATAGTAAACCTCCGTCTCAAGTACAAGAATGCCACCTCAATGGGAGAAGCTGAGAGCACTTACCAGGCAATCCGGGCTTGGTGGTTCTCCTCTGGTGCTGCAACAGGTACCCACGTAAAGGAGTTGGAGGACTGGTTGGTTTTCTGGCACTTCAGGTACAGACAGTGGGGAGCTTTCATGACGACGGTAAGCCTCTTCAATCCCAAAACCAGAAATTTTGCATCGTGCCTGTTCATTTGGGGTTCTTCGATTGTCACTTGAAGAACCTCTACCATTTATTTTCGTTCCTGACATATCCATGCAATGCCTCCTGTAGGACATGTCCTTGGAGGACTTGGCCATCATGCCATCCTGTAATTTGGCGGAGACTGTTCACAACGCCTGGATGCAACAGTCTACCAAAGCAGGTCGTGACTTGTATGTGGCCACTGCTGATGACATGGTGCGTGCACTTACACAACAAACCAGGTACCGCAATTTTCTGATGGGACGGGGTGGAGGCAAGGGCCCTGATACGACTTTGTTGATGCTAAGGGCTGCGAGTAGGTCCGGAGTCCCGTCAAAGATGGCCAGAGCTCTAAATAGATGCACTGAAGGGTCCGCTCTACAATCCAGGATCCCCCATTTGGAAGGCGAGGAAAGATTTGGATCATGCAAAAGGAAATTGAACACTCTTCCAGGGTCAGATGGAGATTCCCATCGGCCAGACAGGGTCAATTTCTCTGTGCCAAAGGTGTCTCCACTGCAGACTGAGTCGTGTGCCCGCCCCTTCCCAGGTGGGTCCTCCTCCAGTGGAGCACGTGCAGAACATACAAGCACAGCAGCGGGAATCCCATTGGAGGAGGCGGTGGCCATGGTGCAGGAATCTGATTGCATTGATAGTGAGTGGCATATAGAACGCACCCCACCAGGATCTAGAGTGGCTTGCATGGCAATTCGGACCCCCTCATTCAAGAAATGCAAATCAAAGATATGCAAAGGCTCCAGGGGGACTCCAGCTCCAACATTCACAGGGTTGTTCCGACCTTATCATAGTGGGGAGTCAAAGGACCACAAATTTTGGTTCTGCCCAGACGATATGGCACGATGCGTGAAGGGAACAGTTTGTCCTTCGGTGATAATGAAACCCCCTCCCCCCGCAATTTGGCCTGTGCAAATTGGGACGTCGCTGTCATCAACCGAGATAAGCATGCTGGAGGAGGGAGGGTTCTGTCTTGCACGGTCCCGGGTGGTGCCCTCATGCACTGTCGGCACAGATGTGCCACATGCTCCGGCAATGCCGCCACCCTGTGCCGACTCCCACCCAACAAAAAGAGATGGAAAAACAGTGCGTCGTTTCGCTTCGGGTGCAGATCACGAATGCAAGATGGAATCTGCTAGAATTTTGCAGGCTCGGGTGTCTCGTTTCACCGAAGTCCCTTCTCCGGGGTATGGACGGATTTACACAGTGCTGTCAATTGGGTCAGTTCTTCATGGCAAAGAATATCAGGTTACCGTCGGGAATTTCCCTTCGTGCACTTGTCCGGACTTTGTAACGATGCGTGAGGGCGCTCTCGGCATGAGGGGAAGTGGGTCCCCTGCAAGCATCAATATTACATATACCTTGTGATTATGTGTTGCGACGGTAAGAGAGACCAATTCATCCACCAAGCCACACTAGGCTATGGAGAAGTGAACACCCTTCTACAGCGGGACACCTCGCGTGGAGCTCCGCCAACTTCTCTTTGAACACATACGAGCCATGCCCGCTGCCCATGCTGGTTTGCAGGTTGCCGTGTGAAGACTTTGCATTTCTGACAAACATATGGATTTCGTTTACGGAACCAAGGCAAATGCACATGCAATTCATTATAAGCGTCTATCTGTGAATTGAAATAAACTGTGACAATCATTCTGAGCTCAAATCTGCCATGTTTTCATATTTCTGTTTTTGAGCGGGCATTGCACACATGATGTGTGTTGGCCCCCTTTGTTTTGTCCACGGTAATAGGCCCTCTTCCTGCAATCCTCGCCTATAGGACCTTCTTCTCCAGCAGATTCGTGCCGCTCACGCTTCCCTGAAGCGTGAGCTCAGCTCACGCTTTGTAGCTTGAACGTGAGCTCAGCTCCCAGGCTCACGGGGCTGGGCTCACGCCGTAGCTACACTCCATGGAGCCGGGTGACGCAAATGCTACAGCGCATTTCCGACCGGTTAAGACCTTCATACTCTCCAGAACGGAAATGCGGTACCGCATTTCCGTTCTGATTGAGAATTATGAACAACGGGAACTGAAATGCGGCACCGCATTTCCGTCCGAGTCGCACCTTCCGACATACCAGAACGGAAATGCGGCGCCGCATTTCCGTTTTCTATCTCAGGCTTGGAGCGGAGGGACAAAAACTTTGCACCGCATTTCCGTTCGTTTGAGACCTTCATACTCTCCAGAACGGATATGCGGTACCGCATTTCCGTTCTGACTGAAAATCGTGAACCATCGGAACCATCGTGAACAACGGGAACTGAAATGCGGCACCGCATTTCCGTCCGAGTCGCACCTTCCGACATTCCAAAACAGAAATGCGGCGCCGCATTTCCGTTTTGTATATGAGGCATGGAGCTGTGGGACGGAAATGCGGTGCCGCATTTCCATCCATGTGAAACCTTCATACTCTCCTGACCGGAAATGCGGCACTGCATTTCCATTCAGGTGAGACCTTTATACTTTCCTGAACGGAAATGTGGCACGGCATTTCCGTTCATCAACTAAGGTTTGTGAAGGTGGAACGGAAATGCGGTACTGCATTTCCGTTCAGATTGAAAATCATGAACCACGAGAACTGAAATGTTGTGCCGCATTTCCGTCCGAATCGCACCTTCCGACATTCCAGAATGGAAATGCGGCGCCGCATTTCCCTTTTGTATCTCAGGCATGGAGCTGTGGGATGGAAATGCGGCACCGCATTTCCGTTCAAAAACTAAGGTTTGTGAAGGTGGAACGGAAATGCGGTGCCGCATTTTCTTCCAACAAGTACGGTATGTGTAGCGTCGTGATGGTACTTAACGGATATGCGGCACTGCATTTGCATTTTCACTCCAACTCATTAGACGCTGGGACGGAAATGCCATGATATGTGAACACGTGGAGCAACGGAATTGCGGCACATGTCTGCACTCTATTTGACTGAAGTGGCATGAGGCGACGCGGCCTGACCGTTGGATAATGATGTTTGTTTTTCGGACGGCAGGCGTACCCTGAACGATTCAAATTTTGTTATGACGCAAAGTCCACGAGGAGACACTTTTGTCCAACCCTTTCGAACCCAAGTGGTGCATCACCGCCGTTTCATCTTCTTTTGTCGTGTCTACTCTGTCACCCCTCTCGCGCCCTTTCCATCTGCACTCTTCGCCCCTTTTCCCTGTCTCTGTTCTTCTTATGCTCGAACCTGAGAGGGAGGGAGTGCATGCACCAAAGAAGAGACATCGTCGCAAGCTCCGAAAATTGTACTTCGGACGTAGGCCAATGCCGAAGGGGAGGAAGCAGATGCGTCTACAGGAGGAGATTGCCATCTCGCAACATCAGGGCACGCAGGCAACCCAGCCACCAGTGAGAGCTCCGTGCTATCGGGATTCGCCAGCTGATCGAGCACCGAAACCCCCCTCATTTTTCTTCTGCAATTCTTAGACTGTATGCTAGGAGACTTGAATGCAGAAGATGTTTGCATGCCTAACCGGAAAGGTGGACGTGCTGGAGGGATCGAAGGAATCCGAAGAGCCGTAGGCAGAGTCCGTGGAGGTAGCTGCAGCATGCACACCCAGCCGATCCACGAGCACGGGTCTTCCTACCGGGCCTAGCCCTATGCGTTTCAAGGATGCGGCTTCGAAGGGAAAGTCTTTGCAGTTCAAAGCCCCAAAGAGCGACTCGCTCAACTTGTTTATGAACCGGACCAGGCCGCTTCCCCCCCACCCAGGCGAATGAAGCAGATTCAATTGCAGCAGACACCTTCACTTGCAAGAATGAGGAAGCAGAAGGCGATCAGGGGGAGGGCGGAGCAGTCTCCCGCAAAACTGATTCCACGAGCTGAAGCCCAGTTCCTGCTTGATTTCCAGCCTGGAGATGTTGGGGGCGTCTCTGCTACAGCGAAGGCAATGGGATCGACTGATTTCGTCGATCTGGTACCGGAGGAGGGTGCTGCTGCTCAATGTTTGCAGCAAGACCTGACCACCGTTGAGGAAGATCTTCAGAATACTGCAGGCCCGGAGGGGGCCTCTGCAATTGCAAAATTGCCCGCAAAGATTCCCCAGAGTGCAGCTCCAATTGGGGTTGCTCTAGCTGCTCAGCCCCTACCGCCACCAGCAGAAATGTCTCCGGAGGAATTCCAAAGTGCAGCGGATACAATGTTGGAGGAGACACACAGTAGCATTGGCAGAGTTCTGGGCAGCAGGGTATTCCAGCGGACTCTTCGAATCCCACTCTGTCGCATGGTCTCCCTTCCCATCGTCAGGCAGGCACTTCCCGGAGATGTGGATAAGCTCAAGTTCGCATTTCGAGAAGGGTACCGTCTAGGTTCGCCAGCCTTTTACGTTTCCCTTGAGAATGAGGACGACAAATCTTGTGGACCCACTACGGATGAATTGTCAACCTGGGATACCCACTGGCACACTCGCAATGACGAATTCGAGGCAACGCTGAAGGGTGATCCAGACTTCGGCCATATGTCGGGTAAAATGTTCTTTGTGTGGGACGGGAATCACCGACTTCTTGCCTGGTGGGAGTACATCAAGCAGAACCATGCCAAGCACATTGGTTGGCATTACATGGTGGAATGTGTCATCCTCAAGGTGAAGGCGGAAGACTCCTCCCTGCTCAAGAATGCCATGGCGGACCTCAACTCGTAAGATACTCATACCCTCCCAAGCACGTTCAAAATGCGGTGCCGCATTTTGGTTTCCAATCTGTTTTGTTTCCGTGCTTTCGTGGACTGAACTAGAGAGTGTGCCTTGCAGGGTCACTGAAAATGCGTACGTGCATACCCACATGGCACATATGTTGTATAGGGTGAGGAAAATTGGTCTCACTGATCCGCACATGTTTGCGGAAATGCTGGAGCCCGAGCTCATTCAGAAAGCCGTGGCAAAAACTGACCGGACATGGTATCGTCTCACTATGGATGGAATGGTGGAGGTGATATACGAAGTAAGTCGTCCTCCCATTTCCCTCTGCTCATCCTTCCCCAATTTTCAGTAATCTTTCCACATGAATCGAATGTAACGCTTCTGCATGTTTTTGTTGGCAGTCAAACATCGGCTTGTACGTCAAATGGGATGGAACACAGACATTGGAAGACTACGTGACACGTTTCAGATGTGCGTACAAGGACAACCTCTTCGTCAGGGAGCTGCAGACAGCAAGAAGGAGCGTGGAGTTTACACATCAGGAGGGAGCGGGAAAAGCTGCAATGCGAATTGTTTACAGGTGAAGCCCAACTGTCCTTGTATGCAAAGCCTGGTTATGAGGTTTGTCTGGGAAATGCGGCACTGCATTCGCATTTTAAGTTTTCGGTTGCACTCTGCGAGTACGTTGGTCTCAACTTTTGCTCACGCATGCTGACTGCCTTGCAGGTATATGAAATACGTGCTTCTTCAGACAGGGGCCCTGGCTCAAGAGCCCCCGTTCTTCATGGCTTGGACCGTGGCGGGCCCAAGCTGTGTCTACACACCCGAGATGCAGAAACAATGGCATGCCGCGCATCTCGTTGGATGCCCGTGGTACCTGGACATGTCTAGCGGAATTGTTGACGAGTCTGAGAAAGATCTGCACGCGAAAGCAGAAGAGAAGAGAAAGGAAAGACGTGTCCCTGCTCGGCCAGAGTCGGCAAATGAAGCTGCTGCTCTGGAACAATCCAGAAAGGCAGCTGAGATGGCACAGAAGATGGTGGACGAGCTGTGCAGGCTCAACAGAAGGGGTCCAAGAAGCGGACTCGCCAGCAAGGAGCAGCAGTTGTGACACCCAAGAAAACGAAGAAGCAGAAACAGATAGTGCAAGTAGAGGGTGAGGAAGAGGACTCCGATGGAGACTTTGCAACAAGCCCACCCCCCGAAACGCAGCCAAAATCCCCTGTGCCCACCGTTGTCACGAGAGGGACGAGAACTGGCTTGGCAAAGAAGGCACTCTTCAACCCCCCGGCGGGGCACCCTTTCGAGCCGGTGGAAATGAAGAGGCCGAAAGTGGATCCCGATACAGTAGTCCAGTGTGTGAATGAGAGTTTCTTGGCAGCTTTGGATGGACGGGCAGCCAAGTTGGCATACATGAAGACCATGGAGGGTCTGAAGGGCAGAGCACTGAAGAAGGCGGCTGCTGAAGAGCCATCCGACACCCTTGGGTTTCTGAAGATGGTCTCGTTCTTTGAGAGGGTGTGTGCAGACAAGGATTGCAAGAGGGGCGGAAATGCCACCGAGTGGTCTTGCGATATGATCATCTTGGATATTCCGGACGGAGAGCCTGTGGAAGGACTGCAAGCTTTGCCATCATGGTGTTGGACGACAGAGGCTGTGTGGTTGTCCTGGCGAGCAGAGGCAAAAACACGCAGACAGGAATTGCGAAGTGGACCCGCAAGAGCGCCGTCCCAATTCTGAAGAAGAAGTGGATATGCATCAACACATTGGGCCTTCGGTCGGAAGGGAAGAAGGTAATTACGACATTGGCACTCGTCCTTTCATTTTCTTAGGAGTTTTGAAATGCGGTGCCGCATTCGATTTCTAATTGTTCCCCACTGTGTATGCAGATGGAGCAGTTCGATGCATACTGCTTTGTGAAGGAGAACTCCACCTTTGCTTTCCGGAAGGAGGGATTGTTGGTTGACCCGAACTGCGACCCCATCGATTATGACGTCCTGTTCAACAACGTTCCCACGGAACTTCTCCCTCATAGCCTCACTTCAATTGAACCCCTGCGGTATTCACGGACTCGGAGCCTTGCCTTCATTCAGACAATTATGGAGACATGCACTGACGTGGAGGGCACAGTGCTCGACCTCATCTATGGGATTGGTATGCAGAATCTTGTTGTATGCTGTTCTGCAAATTCTCGTTATGCTTTAATTCGCAACATCTGAAGGGCCATGTCATAATGTGTGGATGGCATTGTAACAGGTGCCTCAATGTGGGCTGGGCGGTTTTCGGACCGGCACCTCTTTGCCTACGAGGAGGACACATCCGTCTGGGGATCCCATCTGGAAGGGCTGCAACGGAATGTGAAGGCTCCCATCGAAGCCAAAAACTCCTCGGATTTGTCGGAGTCGGAGGAAGAGACAGTGGACATTGATGCCAAGGAGAACCCGGAATACAAGTGAGTGCAAACATTGTAAGTTTGCAAAGCCTTCTGGGTGATTTTTTGTCAAACGCATTTCCGGACTGTGGTTCTCATTGGTCTCGTTGGTGATTGTTATGTGCAGGATTCCAGGATCCGGGTCGAAACATGTAGGGCCTACACTTCCTGCCAGGAAGAATGTCCCGTTCTTTGCGAGGGCCGACTTCATGACGAGCCGGTGAAGGACTACTCCCTTCCTAGTTATGCAGCTAAACTCGCAAATACAGCGATTAGACGATGTGAGAATCCCAGTAAAGTAGAGCAGATTTTGGAGAGGGCTAGGGAGGGCAGAAGGATAAGGAAAGAGTTGGCAACAGCTGAGAAAGGTAGACGGGTGCGAAAGTTCATATGTGATTCAGCGGATGAGAGCGATGTAGACAGGGAGGACGACGAGCCAACGGAGGTGAGATGGTCGGTTCCGCAAGGTGAAGATGGGATTTTCGAAAGCCTGGCCAACGAGCAGTCCGCTGGAGATGAGAAAGGCAATGACGGGGTGGAGGCGGAGCAGGACAGTCAAGGACAGGACGACGATAGTGATGATTTTCAAGATTAATAGAATTTTAATGAACTCTCTGTACATTTAAATTCTATTCCAGAGTATATAAAGGAAATTCTCCCCGTCCTTCATGTCCCCTCTCCCATGTGCTTCACAACGACAACATCGTCCAAACCTGGTCCCTCCCAAAATCGGAAATGCGGCACCGCATTTCCAAAACCGGGGCAAGAACAATTTTCCGTTTCATGGTTTGGACATCAGAAATTGTTCGGCCGAACGGAAATGCGGTGCCGCATGTTTCCGACTCGGCAGTTTTGCCGATTGCCAGCTCCTTCCATGGAGGTAAATGGAAATGCGGAGGTCGAACATGGAAATGCGGTGCCGCATTTACATTTTGGAGATGGACATTTTTCCAACTGCAGACCCATCCACGAAAATGCGGCTCCCCATTCCATGATGCTAGACGGGAATGCGGCACCGAATTCCATTGTCCAATAAGAAATTTTGATGACGTACATGGAATTACGGTGCCGCATTTCCAAAACGGACATCGTTGATTGTCCAATTCCAGACCCTTTGACGGAAATGTGACACCGCATTCCATCGTCCTATAAAAACTTTCGATTGCCCAACATGGGAAATGCGGCGACGCATTTCCAAAACAGACATCGTTGTTTGTCCAATTCCAGACCTGTGTGGGCATTCCGTCTTGTTGGACGGAAATGCGGCACCGCATTCCATTGTCCAATACGAAATTTTGATGACGGACATGGAAATGCGGTGCCGCATTTCCAGAACGGACATCGTTGTTTGTCCAATTCCAGACCCTTCGACGGAAATGCGGCACCGCATTCCATTCTACTCTCCGGAAATGCGGTGCCGCATTTCATTGTCCGGTACGAAATTTCGATGACGGACATGGAAATGCGGTGCCGCATTTCAAGTATGGACATGGACAAGCATTAGCGACTGGACATGCTCAGACAATTCAAGGTCCAATATGGAAATGCGGCGCCGCAGTTCCAATTCGAAGTATGGTAATGCCATGTCAGGAAATGAAATGTTGTACAGCATTTCCGTTACGACAACAACGGAGGAAAGGGAGCTGCCAGAAATCGCTGCATGGAGAAAAATGAAATGTGGTGCCGAATTTCCGAGCTTCGGCGTGTACATGTTTCATTTAACTCATACATGGATTTCCTTCACCTCAGGACTCCGATATCGCTGACTCTGGTATATTCATATGGACAGACACATTGTAGAAATGAGATCTCAAATTGTAAACAGTGGGCCAATTACGGCTGTTCTTGAACACGATCAAACACAAGCACACAGAAGTGAGGTACGATGGGTTGTTTTATTGATCGAACACGGTGTCTCACATTTAGCAACTCCAGACAAATCTAAGCCCTTCCTCCTTCTACATGGGCGTCACCAAGTCGACGGAACTTCGATAGCCCTCAAAACAAGCTCATTACTGATGCGGCACCTCGAGGTAAGCTGCAATGCGGTCGATCTGGTGCCCTTGGTGGAGCTGACGACAATGTCATGCCCATCAATCATACCACCATCATACATTGACAAGGTCACTGTGGGCCTCAACTCAGCCGAATGTCTCCATACATTGGAAGAGCACAGTGAACTCCACGAATATAGTTTTCCCCGGTGCCGTCCTCCCTGGTCCACTGGCAGCAGTTCCAGCGCCAAAGTGAGGCCGTGCGTGATCTGTCCGCCATCCCATTCCAGCTTGGTATATCGAGGTCAACAATTTTTAGGACCCACAGACCGCATTGACCCTCGCCCTCACCTCGCTCAAAGCGGTAATAGCCCTCCAAATACTCCATTGCGCGCAAAGACTCCCGCTTGATTCCAGAAGCGTCTGTGAAAACAGAGAGCCAGACAATGATGTCTCCTGATTCTGGTTTGAACATAGCATAATCGTGGCCATGATAAGGGCAGTCAGCAGGATTTCGACGGCACGACATCCTTGAAAAAGAGCAGCGCCGTGGCTGGAAGAAGTTCAAGCAAACGCTGCAATTCCTCATAAACACTCCAGGGCACATTTAAATTCCCCCCCTACAGGAGCCTGCACGGATGAAGATTGGCTGATCCATGAATGTAGCCGTTTCAGTTTCCTTCCCTGCCATGCAAACTATGGGCACTAAGTGCCACGTGGGCCTATAGCCACTCGAGACGACGAAGTCCATCCCCCCTTCAATGTAAATGCGGCGCCAAATTTCCTTCCGGGGGATGGACTTCGGTGGCAGATTTCAAACTATACCCCGTGGATGATAAAGAGGTATCGGTTCATCCACCGCTGGCGTGATGAACACATTACACGATGATTGGTGGGTACGTGTGACCCAGATGCTCCATTATTGGAGCCCGCACTGCTCTTCCACTTCTCATCATTTCTAAAATCTAAGGGCTTCGTTGTTGTCCGCAAGGTCATTGTCATCGGCATCAAAGACGTCCTCAGGTCCTCCTTTGCAAGGATGCCGTGCTTCCGGAACTGGGACGATTGCCCTTATGGAGGCTTCAATTATGCAATGTATTCGACCACATCGGGAGACATCGTTATCTGGTACACAAATTACACAGAAGATACTGGTTCGAATGTGGAAACATTGTCCGCTTTTGAGTATATCCCAGGCCACTACGCCTTCGAGCGGGGTGACGATCTTGGTCTGAGGAGTCCGTGGCTCCTGCGCATCCTTGATTCCGATTTTCCCAGCTACGACGGGCACCCATGCAGAAGAATGCGCACTGCTATGCTGTTGCGGTGGAACTGCTGCCAGTGGACGTGGGTGGACTCCATCGGAGAGACTTATACTCCTGAAGGAGTGCGCTCCTCTTCTCCATTGTATGGGGACATTCGCATTGGTGTGGACGACGAAAACGTGAAGCTTTCCATATTCGATGGTGGTATGATTGAAGGGCACGACATTGTGGTGAACATCAACAGGGGCGGTACAACGGCTGCAATCCAGTTTACCTGGAGGAGCCCAATGACTCATGAGCTAGTTCTCAGAGCAGTCGAAGTCCCATTGACAACGTGACTTGTATTCCGAAGGCACTGGGCTAAAGATTTGTTTGCACAATCAGCACAGTAGACGTGCTTCAAATGCAATTCCCACGGACACTCATTTCCGGAAAATAGTCCTGCTCATGTTTTTTTCGACACTCACGACTCTGCTCATGGCTCATGCCGCTCATGGCTCATGTCATGCCGCTCATGGCTCATGGCTCATGAAATAGCAGCCCCCTTTATCATGGCTGGATTTTGTTGACTCTGTTCCAGCACTTACTGTCTTGGATTCTATTCTGTTTTTTGAATGGTGAATCTTCAAGAGTATTTGGATTTGCACATTCACTTCGAATGTATGGCAATTGTAGGAGAATTGTATGGGAATGTATGAATCACTTACACCACTCTGTTAGTGGTATATGTAAGACTGTGACAGTATGCAAGAGTGGTTGTACTCCTCCAGATGTAGCCCCAATCACTTACATATTACTCTGGTAGTAATAATTCAAATACATGGTTCCTACTTGGTGGGACACACTGGATGACTTAGTCAGTGGTTTTAGCACACAACCTAAACACTACATCAATACTGGTAGAACCACTGCGTCAGTGGTTTTAGCACACAACCAAACCACTATATCAATACTATTAGAACCACACAGTCAGTGATAATATACATTGTTTATTCTTGTTTCATTACTATGAGAGTCATTTAATTCTCACTCACAGAGTTGTTTGTGAAGTCATTGCATTTTTTAGCACATCCCTAAAATAGGGCACGTACATTTGTAATATGCCCACGTGTCCAGATAATGGAGCCCATAATGAGTGGTTACCAGAGTGGTTATTCCGCGTTTTCCTTCTAGTGTGAGCAGCCACCTCTACCAAACGGGTTACTGCGCTCCAACACCCCGATATCTCCACCATCGCACAAGTACCCACCCCCTCCCCCTCCCTATACTCTCCTTCCTGCCCATCACATCACCCAGTCACCTATTTGTGCTTTCCACGTGGCAGATACTAAGGCACGCCACATACATCTCTCACCAAAAATCAAATCTTCCCGCCCCCACACACATGTTAGCTGTAACTGTCACCCTGCTTCCCCATGAACACTCTCATCTATGCCCATCCATGATCACCCAACTGCCACATTCATCCCTGTTTGCTTCCATACTAACATCCCCTGGGTGTTCTCATCCGCCCCCGCCCCATCCCCATTCTGGCCGTCAAGTACCAATTAGGATACGTTCATCCTTGACCATGCCTGCTAGTGGACATCCATCCACACCCCACCCCCTCACTCTGCCACCACCCCAAAGCGCATAGCCCCCGGCCCCAGCCTCTCTTAGCCCTGTCCCCCACACCACCAAGTCACCCTCCCAACCCTCACCACGAGGCCGTTGTTCCTAAGCGGCACCCCCCCTCTATCCCGCCCATCCCCCTTGGCCACCACCATAAAATCTCCCGGAAACTCTCATCTTTGCCTACCCCTCCCAACTTACATCCGCCTACCCTAAATATCTTCCCTACCCACCACCTAGACCCCTCACGGATACCTCCACTCGCGCCCATTCACACCCGGCCATCCCTCCCGCCCACCTCCGAGTTTCAGCTCCCAACCCCCTGGCCCATTCCATGCCCTCTCCCGACCCGAGCATTCGCCCCCCCCACTCCCGACCCTGGACCCCACACCATGCCCTCTCCACATATCCAACCCACTCAAACCCCCTATCCCCTTCCCAGTCCACCTCAACAAACCTCCCAGCAACCTCTCACAGCCCCCCTAGTCGGTACAAACGGCTATCACATTTTCAATACCCACCCCCTCCTTTATAGCCCCCACAGCCGATATCCACTATACTCAGGCAGGTCTAAACAATTTTACCACCACCCTCCCCACTCAGACAACTTATACGTGGACTCCTACTTGATTGATGTGGTGACATACACCCTAACCCGGGTCCACCATGCATCAGCGCTATTATCAAAGAGCTTCCCACAGATGCACAAGCTAGATATACATTATACTTTCAGCCAAATACTATGTCGCTCATGAACAACTACCGGCATATCCTCGACCACTTCGAACCATTCTTCCCACAACCCCCACCTGCTACACCCACAAACCATATCACCACATTTGGCTTACCCCCTAACCCTTACCCCGCACTTTCTAAAGCCTTGCAAAAACTCCAAGCCTTCCCGAAGACTCACCTTCTTTTAGCCTCTTATAAACCTTATCTCTCCCCTCCCTGACACTTGTAACGGATTTCTTCACTCCCACTCTCTTTCCCTTTTGTGCCCCTTTCTCCTACACCTATAATGACTACCACCACTCCCCCACAACTACCTGGCCCGGGGGCTGCTATTTCATGAGCCATGAGCCATGAGCGGCATGAGCCATGAGCAGAGTCGTAAGTGTGGAAAAAAACATGAGCAGCACTATTTTCCGGAAATGAGTGTCCGCGGGAATAGGGTTTAGGGTGCCACGGTCATAGGGGGAGAAAGACCTCCCGATGAAGGAGGTTCGGCAATGTTATTTAGAATTATATATTGAAAGGCAATGTTTCGCGAATGGTAGGGTGGTACTGCTCTGTACAATGGGGGCCCATTTCAGCTTACCAGCCATTTGCAAAATCCACCCACACTCCCAATCCCAAACGAAATGAGCAATGACGCATTCGCGGAACGATGGACACAGAATATAATAAAAAGAGGGCACAATGAGGTTTTTATTGATCCACATGAATTGCATTTGAAGCACGTCTACTGTGCTGATTGTGCCATCAAATCTTGAGCCCTGTGCCTACTGAATACAAGTCACGTTGTCAATGGGACTTCGACTGCTCTCAGAACTAGCTCATGAGTCATGGGGCTCCTCCATGTAAAGTCGATTGCAGCCGTTGTACCGCCCCTAGTGATGTTCACCACAATGTCCTGCCCTTCAATCATACCACCATCGAATATGGAAATCTTCACGTTTTCGTCGTCCACACCAATGCGAATGTCCCCATACAATGGAGAAGAGGAGCGCACTCCTCGAGGAGAATAGGTCTCTCCGATGGAGTCCACCCACGTCCAGTGGCAGCAGTTCCACCGCAACAGCATAGCAGTGCGCCTTCTTCTGCATGGGTGACCGTCGTAGCTGGGAAAATCGGAATCGAGGATGCGCAGGAGCCACGGACTCCTCAGACCAAGATCGTCACCCCGCTCGAAGGCGTAGTGGCCTACGATATACTCAAAAGCCACCAATGTTTCCACAATCGAACCAGTATCTTCTCTGTAATCTGTGTACCAGATAACAATGTCTCCCGATGTGGCCGAATACATTGCATAATCGATGCCTCCAAAGGGGCAGTCGTCCCGGTTCCGGAAGCACGGCATCCTTGCAAAGGAGGACCTGAGGACGACTTGGATGCCGATGACCTTGCGGACAGCTACGAAGCCCTTAGATTTTGGAAAAGATACGAAGCGGAAGAGCAGTCCGGCCTCCAAAATGGAGCATCTGGGTCACACGTACCCACCGACGGAGGTGGAACGTGTTCATCACGGCAGCGGTGGATGAAGCCATACATCTTTCTCATCAACAAGTTATAGTTTGAGATCTGCCACCGAAGTCCATCCCCCCGGATGGAAATTCGGCGCCGCATTTACATCGAAGAGGGGATGGACTTCGTCGTGTCCAGTGGCTATCGGCCCAACTGGCAGTGAGTGCCCATAGTTTGCATGGCAGGGTAGGAAACTGAAACGGCTACATTCATGCAGCAGCCAATCTTCATCGGTCCAGGATCCTGTACGGGGGAAACTGGAGTGTGCCCTGGAGTGTGCCCTGGAATGTACCTCACTTCTGTATGACTGTGTTTCATTGTGTGAATAACTCTCGGATTTGGCCCACTGTTTACAATTTGATGTCTCATTTCTACAATTTGTCTGTCGGTTGATAAATAAAGCAGAGTAACCGGTATGTGAGTCATGTGTCAAGAATATACCAGAGTAACGCCATGTCGGACATTGAAATGCGGCACCGCATTTCCATGTCGGCATCGAAATGTGGCGCCGCATTTCCATGTCGGGATCGAAATGCGGCGCCGCATTTCCATGTCGGGATCGAAATGCGGCGCCGCATTTCCATGTCGGGATCGAAATGCGGCACAGCATTTCCATGTCGGACATCGAAATGCGGCACCGCATTTCCATGTGGGACAAGAAAATGCGGTGGCATCATTTCCGTCCAGGTACACGAAATACCAACACGGGTCTATAAATTGATCAGAAAACGAGGTTGGCATTGCAAATGCGGCGACGCATTTCCAGCGTGGCAATGGAAACTTCTTTTTGGACAAGGGAATGCGGTGCGCATTTCCGTCCAACACTTCGAAAAGTGCACCTATTTCCGACCAGCGATGGAATGCGTTACCCTCGAGAGAGGGTCTGCAAACAAATTGCGATGTCCGTCTGGAAATGCGGCGCCGCATTCCATGTCCGTCATCGACTTTTTT
>CM060733.1:73831461-73885333 GCA_030704615.1 Takakia lepidozioides
CCAAATCGTCACCGCATTTCGAATGTGCTAGGGAGGGTATGAGTATCTTACGAGTTCAGGTCCGCCATGGCATTCTTTGAGCAGAGGAGTCTGCCGCCTTCACCTTTAGATGACACACCTCCACCATGTAATGCCAGCCAATTTGCTTGGCATGGTTCTGCTTGATGTCTCCCACCAGGCGAGAAGTCGGTGATTTCCCGTCCACACAAAGAACATTTTAACACCCGACATATGGCCGAGGTGAGTCGGGATCACCCTCAGCGTCGCCTCGATTCGGGTGCGAGTGTGCCAGTGGGTATCCCCGTTGACAATGCATCGGCAGTGGGTCCACGGGTTCGCCGTCCTCATTCTCTATGGAAACTTAAAACCTTTCTGCCGATCCAAGACGGTAACCCTTCTCGAAATGCAAACTTGAGCTTATCCACATCTCCGTGAAGGGCCTTGCCTGACGATGGGAAGGGAGACCATGCGACAGAGTGGGATTCGAAGAGTCGCTGGATTACCGCTGCCCAAAACTCTGCCAATGCTACTGTGTGTCTCCTCCAACATTTTATCCCGCACTTTTAATCCAATCTCCTGAGACATGTCTAGGTGCGGTAGTGGGCTGAGCAGCTGGAGCATCCTCAACTGGAGCTGCACTCTGGGGCCCTGTGTGCGGGCAATTCTGCCATTGCAGAGGCCTCCTCCGGGCCTGCTAGCTCATCGGTGGTGAGGTCTGCCTGCGAACGTTCAGCGGCAGCACCCTCCTCCGTACCAAATCGAGATCAACGGTCGATCCCATTGCCTTCGCTGTCAGCAGAGTCGGCCCCAACATCTGCAGGCGGGAAATCCTCCAGGGAACTGAGCTTCAGCTCGTGGAAGCGGTTTTGCGGGAGATTGTTCGCCCGTCGCCCTGATTGCCTTCTGCTTCCTCATCCTTGCAGGTGAAGGTGTCTGCTGCAATAGAATCTGTCTTCTACCCCTGCTGCTTCATTCGCGTTGGGGGGGGTGAATCGGCCTGAGCCGGTTGAGAAGCCAGTAGAGGGACGGGCTGCTTCTTCTTCGACTTTGCTGGAGAAGGCCCCGACCCCTGCTGGCGATTCTCCATGATCGAAGAACGCGAGTCGATCTCTGAGACTTTGAACTTGCCCTTCGAAGACGCGTCTTTTGAATCGCAGAGGGCTAGGCCGGCAGGAATACCCGCGCTCGGGGATCGGGTGGGTGTACGTGCTGCAGCTAGCTCCTCGGACTCTTTCCTGCGGCTCTTCGGATTCCTGCGATCCCTCCAGCACGTCCACCTTTCCTGTTAGGCATGCAAACATGTTCTGCATTCAAGTCTCCTAGCATTCAGTCTAAGAATTACAGAAGCAAAATGGGGGGTTCGGTGCTCGATCAGCTGCGCGCAGCCCGATCGCATGGAGCTCTCACTGGTGGCTGGGTTGCCTGAGTGGCCTGCTGCTCGGAGATGGCAATCTCCTCCTGTAGACGCATCTGCTTCCTCCCCTTCGGCATTGGCCTACGTCCGAAGTATAATTTCCGGAGCTTGCGACGAGGTCTCCTGTCTGGTGCACGAACTCCCCCCCTCTCAGGTTCGAGCATAAGAAGAACAGAGAGAGGGAAAAAGGGGCAAAGAGTGCAGATGGAAAAGGGCGCGAAAGGGGTGACTGAGGAGACACGACAAAAGTGATGAAACGGCGGTGATGCACCACTTGGGTTCGAAAGGTTGGACGAAAGTGTCTCCTCGTGGATGTTTGCGTCATTACGAAATTCGAATCGTTGAGGGTACGCCTGCCGTCGGAAAATCAAACATCATTATCCAACAGTCAGGCCGCGCCGCCTCATGCCCCTTCAGTCAGATAGAGTGCCGACATGTGCAGCAATTCCGTTGCTCCACGTGTTCACATTTCAAGGCATTTCCGTCCCAGCGTCTGATGAGTTGGAGCGAGAATGCGAATGCGGCGCCGCATTTCCGTTAAGTACCATCACGAAGCTACACATCCGTACTTGTTGGAAGGAAATGCGGCACCGCATGTCCGTTCCACCTTCACATACCTTAGTTGTTGAACGGAAATACGGTGCCGCATTTCCGTCCCACAGCTCCATGTATGAGATTCAGAAGGGAAATGCGGCGCCGCATTTCCGTTCCCACTTCACATACGTTAGTTGATGAATGGAAATGCCGTGCCACATTTCCGTTCGGGAAAGTATAGAGGTCTCACCTGGACAGAAATGCGGTGTCGCATTTCCGGTCTGGAAAGGTGAAGGACTCACATGGATGGAAATGCGGCAACACATTTCCGTAGCACAGCTCCAGGCCGAATATACAAAACGGAAATGCAGCGCCGCATTTCCGTTCGAGAATGTCGGAAGGTGCGACTCGAACGGAAATGCGGTGCCGCATTTCTGTACCCGTTGCGCACGATTTTCAGTCAGAATGGAAATGCGGTACCGCATTTCCGTTCTGTAGAGTATTAACGTCCGACGCTGGCGGAAATGCCTTCCCGCATTTTCGTTCCACAGCTCCATGCCTCACATACAAAACGGAAATGCGGATGGTGGGACTCCGACGGAAATGCGGTACCGCATTTCAATTCCGATGTTTCAGGATATTTCATCAGAACGGAAATGCGGTGCCGCATTTCCCTTTTAAATCTAATACATTCCGTTCTGGAATGTTGGGAGGTGCGACTCGGATGGAAATGCGCTGCCGCATTTCAGTTCCGATGGTTCACGATTTTCAGTCAGAACGGAAATGCGGTACCGCATTTCCGTTCTGGAATGATGGTAGGTGCGACTCGGATGGAAATACGTTGCCGCATTTCAGTTCCGATGGTTCACGATTTTCAGTCAGAACAGAAATGCGGTGCCGCATTTCCGTTCTGGAATGATGGTAGGTGCGACTCGGATGGAAATACGGTGCCGCATTTCAGTTCAGATAGTTCACGATTTTCAGTCAGAACGGAAATGCGGTGCCGCATTTCCGTTCTGGATAGTTTGAATGTCTCAACCGGTCGGAATTGCGCTGTATGAAGCTGTCGGAATCTTACTCGGCTCCAGGCATCAGATACAAAATGGAAATGCGGCGCCGCATTTCCTTTATGGAATGTGGAAAAGTGCGACTCGGACGGAAATGCGGTGCCGCATTTCTGTTCCCGTTGTTCATAATTCTCAATCAGAACGGAAATGCGGTACCGCATTTCCGTTCCACCTTCACATACCGTGCTTGTTGAATGAAAATGCGGTACCGCATTTCCGTTCTCGAGAGTATGAATGTCTTTTAAGGACGGAAATGTGCTGCAGCATTTCTATCCCTCAGCTCCATGCATCAGATACAAAATGGAAATGCGGCGCCGCATTTCCGTTCTGGAATGTCGAAAAGTGCGACTCGGATGGAAATGCGGTGCCGCATTTCTGTTCCCGTTGTTCATAAATCTCAATCAGAACGGAAATGCGGTACCGCATTTCCGTTCCACCTTCACATACCGTGCTTGCTGGATGGAAATGCGTTACCGCATTTCCGTTCTGGAGAGTATAAATGTTTCCCCCGGACGGAAACTCGGTGCCGCATTTCCGTCGCTCTGTTGCATGACCAAGATGCAATACGGAAATGCGGCGCCGTATTTCCGTCCACCAGCAATCGACAGAATCACTCGGGACGGGAAATCTGGAACCTCAATGGGTTGCATTGTTCCGAAACAACACAATTGCGGCCAGTCTTGATGAGCACAACTTGGTTGTCTGACCGTTTTAACCAGCAGTCCTGGCACTTGTCAGTGCGAACGTTCCTGTCTGCACCGAGAATACTGCTGGATCCACCCTCAGGAGAAACTGTCAGGAGATGTTATTTCGTCGCCGAATCGGCCATCATTGTCCTACTCACTGGCTATGGAATCAAACCTCCCACCTTCATGCATGTAGCTTGAAACAATACTTTCCACTTCAATGTGCGACTTCCAATTGTCGATGGACTCCGCAGATCCACTTAGATGGTGCCTGTGAGCCTTGGTCTGTCGCTATACGGAACCTCGCACTTGCCAACTCCGTGCGGTGTTCGATGGCTCCGAATTCCTACGCTATAGTTTGCTGTCCTCCGCAACTTGGGAGAGCCTGGATCCCAAACGAGGGAGGACTTTGCAGAGTGACTGAAACTTACCTTTGTTCCAAATTCAAGCTCAAACCGGGCACAGTTTATTTGGAAGAAGAAAGGAAGGATGTTCCTGGACAGGTTGACGAGACCATTGTCGTGCTAGGTAACGACGGAGGTTGCGGAATCGAATGGCACGTTCCCCCGTCAGACACCATCCTGTACCGAGCTGTGGGAATGCCCATTCCCTTTCCGAATCAGTCGCTGCCCACACCATCCACAAAGGAGTCCGGAAACCGAGAGGCGGCCACTGCCAACAGAGAGGTATGCAACGATAATCATTCCCGACCTGGACCGTCAAGACCCTCCATAGCTTCTCGTGTGGACGTATTCGACATTTCCGACGAGGAAGATGATTGCATTGAGGTACCCATGTCCTCCACACGGTCGTTCAAATCCGGCATGGACATCTCTGTAGGTGCTACGCATGTGCCCTCGAGCATAACTCCAACCCGGTCCATTGTGCAGCTCCTACGACAACATCACCTCGATGGTTCTCGCTCCGAGCTGGCTGCTCTCGACTATGCCAAATTCCCAGTCAGAAAGGTAACTTTTCTGCCTCCCGAAGTCGATGGCAATGTCATCTTTGAGTTTCCACCTGTTTCTTCGTCAAAGAAAGCCTCCGGGATGTTAACAGACATGGATCGAAAGCATGACGGACACCCCTGGTGTGTGACGAAGACCAGTAGCACGAAAATTGCTGATGGTGTTCGTGTACGATATGTCCTCTGTGCGGGGAAGCTGAGGTGCCTCAATCCCACCTGCTTCCACTTTCTCTCCAAAGGAGGGCGGAGAAACGAGACGGATTGGACTGGCACAACGCATCATCCATTCATTGTCTCCAGCCAAGCTCCTGCGGGTTCTTTCAAGTGTGCACATTGCAAAGAACCACCGACGTGCATGTCCATGTGTAGAGCCAAGCAATATTACGTAATCCATTTGCTCCCGGACTTGACTAGAGCTTGCATACACGTTGGGGTCCACTGCCACCCCTTGGCGAGAGGCAACATGCGTGAGGCTGTGCAGGAAGCACACGACATCATAAAAGAGGAGGTGAAATTGAGCCCCGGAGCCAGACCAAAGCAGATTCAGCTGAAGGCAGCCCACAAGATTGCTCTTGGCAAAATCATGTCTGAAGATGGTTCCGACCGAGAGCCCTTGACCGAAGACGAGATGCGTGACCTCTTGGAGTCCGTCTCGCACGTTTGTAGTCCGAATGTGCGGAATCACATCGTATCTTGCAAGCAGGAGTTCGGCAGGGGGTCGGACATGTACTCAATCCTGGAGGTGAAACGAATGACTGGATATGACTACATCCAAGGTAGCAGGTTTCCAGGGCAAGGCAGCGAATCCGATCGTTGTTACATTTTCAAAATGTCGACGTGTGGGCCTGGGAGTGGAGTCGACTTGGTCACTCACATGACAACTGGAAACTTGTCGAATGCTTGGGTGATGTTTGATCACATCAAGCAAATTACAAACCATCAGTGGGTGACTATGGGTGCGCATGTTTATGACTATCACTCCAAGAGGCTCATGACGATTGCAATCTGCGAGATGAAAGGGGAGGACACACAGTCCGAGATGCATCTGTGGGAGGGCATAAACGAGCAGATGGCAAGGGCGGGATTGCCAGAGCCCAATTTCAGGGGATTCATGGCAGACAACGCTCAGGCCAACTGGGCAGCGGTGCGGCGTGTGTACGGTGAGGACCCCAATGTTCCAATGGAGGGGAAAGAGAGATCCTGTGGATTCCATTGGATGCAGAGTCTATCCCACTACACTACCAAATTTGTTGCTAGCTCATTCCAGGCTGAACACCGTGTCCTTTGTACGGCGTGGAAGGATGCACCCACATTTGATGATGCGGAGGTTAAGTTTGCTATCATCGAGGCTTGGTGGAACACGTCAGGTGCAGTGGAGACAACCAATCTGGGAGCATTGCACAGCTGGTTGGGGTGGTGGCATTTTCGGTATCGACAGTTCGGACAGTACATGCGGGAGGTAGGCTGCTGTCAATTTCGTTCATTTGTCTTTCTGTTACGGACATTTCGATTGGTCCCTCACCGTTGTTTGTGTCCTTCTAGGAGCGGTGCTTGGATTCCGACACGGACATGCCGAACACGAATATGGCAGAATCGGTCCACTCCTCCTGGCGAGCGTCTTCTGCCGCACATCTGGTGGACGTAGTCACGGCCACAACGGAGGACATCGACAGAGCAATCATGCAGCAAGCCACGTACTACAAGTTCCTGAGCGGCAAACAATGGGGCTTTGGGCCGGACAGGGAGGAATTGTTGGTACGAACAGCTTCGAGGTCCAAGAATCCAGTGAAATGGGCGACAGCATTGCGAGAGAAGATCAAAGGGACGCCTCTGCACCGCAGAGGTGAACACCTAGAGGGGGACGTCCGGACTCGCCCTGTCAGGCGGAGGATTGAAGAGGAACCCGGGTGCGAAGAGGATTCCTGGAGATCCGACAGGAACATTCGGACAGCACCTCGAGGTCCCGTCATATTGCCGCACAATGTGTCTTCCAGCAGTGGAAGCCCAAGAAATTCCAGATCGCCCTCGCCTTCAACCGGGGATTTCGTGCAACAAATTCCCACCGCTCCCTTGCCCCACATTCCGCCCGCTGTTATGCAGTATGGCCAAGCCATTGTGGAGACGACTGTGTCTGCCTCACAGTGGAGAATTGCTCGCACAAAGCCGTCGTTTCGAGGAAGGTGTTCCGCAATTCGTGTGGATACACGGCAACGTTGTTTAGAGATGATAAGGAGGAATCCAGATGGGGCTGTCCCTGCTCCTACTTTTACAGGAAGATTTGTCCATGCAAAGTTTGCGGAGGCGACAACCAGGAGAAAACCCCCCTTAAAATACCCGTCCCAGGGACCAACAGTCCCTGGCGGGGTCCGTCGTAATATCCAGCGGTTAAAACCGATACCCTGCGGCCAGCGCGGCGTGGCTGGCCCGCCGCCGGCGCAGGTCCAGTGGGTAATAGGCAGGCTCCGTCGTCTCTACCGCTCGTGTCGTACCTGCGCGGGCCCAGCTATGGCGCCTGGTGCTGCCACGCAGTGTACCAACAACCCGTACTTTGCTCCAGGGGTCAACTCCCCCCACGGGGGAAGGCCGCGCCACCTGTGTTAGATGCGCCTTTCCATGGCGATTCTAGGCAACCTCCTTGGTTGACCTCCAGCCCAAAGGCGCCTAAGGCGCCGGCACTTTAGTGCTGGGCTCTGCCTTTTTTGGCAGCTCTCTACAAAATAGCTTAACCACTTATAAAGCTAGTTAGCATTGCATCCCATGGTCCTCTATGGCCAGGGGGCTTATGAACATAGATATGAACTTAATAATCTGGAAATTTTGGCGATAGCTTCGCCGTCTCATGCAATATGGCTGTCGCCACTAAGCTAGAAAGGGAAATTTGACAAGAGCTTTGTCACTTCATGCAAGCTCGCCCTCTCCTTAAACATAATAATGGATATCTACCCTCACTTCCATGACGTAATTGGGTTAGATTCCTAAGGCCATGTCTCCTGGGGCTTCCCACCTGTGCTCTTCACACATGTACATAGAGATGCACACACATCCTCTTTGAAAGAGGGTTAGTTTTTATAGATTTTTAGCAAACAATGCTTATAAGGTCCCTTCTTGGAACAAGCTTGAACAGCAAATGAATTCAAAGGTCAAGATAGTATGGTAAGTCACCCTCTGAAACAAGTGGTGTTTGGGATGCACTACATCGCTCCGTAGAATGGTACTCAAGCCTGGTCCTCCTCCGGCACTCCTACTCGTCCTCAAGTCTCCCACTTCATGGAGCGCTTCCTCTACTTCTTGCCTCAAATGGCCACAAGGCCTTGAGCTAGGACTATCCTGCTCTCACTATGCTTGCTTCTAATACTAGAGAACCACAAGCTCAACTCTCTAGGAACTAGCTCCCTCAAGCTCAAAACTAACTACACAAGCAAGAGGCCAAAACAAGAAAATGAGACTAGATTGAAGAACAAGAAGAGCCTGCTCTTCTTTTATTGTGTTTTTGGGGCCTCTTAAACTAGTGAATCCTACATGAATCTATAATTTAAAAACGATAGAACACCATAAAATAATAACCATGGATGGAAAACCTTGGTGTTAATGATTTTCATCCATCCAATGGATGACCAGTTGGCGCTAGGTTGTCTTCTCATCCCTCTAGCTTGCAGGTCGAATTTCCAGTTTTTATCCATTGGATGAACTATAATTCCATTTAATCGCCATTCGCAACTGCCTCCGGCGTGATAATTTGATGCCATCTCTCATCACCTCCAAAAATCTTCAAACTTGGTAACAAATTATAATTAGATGGCCCGTAGCTGCCCATAAAATATCAAGGGAATCGGGGAAGAAAAGCCACACCTTTGGTTGGTTTCCATGGTTTTGCCATATAGGCAGTCTGCCGCTTCCTGGCAGTAAAATTACTGGTGGTGCCCCCAGGGGGTCTTTGGCCCTGCCACTGGGTCACAGATCATCTGGAGTTTCCTCCTACATACTTTGCATTGCTAAGGAGTTCAAAACTTCGTCGGGAAGCTCCTTCACCCGTCGTTTGCTCCGATGCAGCACTTGCTTTGTCGTGATATTTCATCGTTGTACAGATTGTTTCCTCCAACTGCCGAGACTCCTCGCCGCGTGCTCCTACTGGACTTGAAAGGCGGGAAAATAGAGAGATCGTAATCTGGGACTAGAACAGTCGCCATGTATTGTTTCGAACATGTGCATGTTGTCGTTACTGGTACCGAATTGGCAACTTAACTCGCTGTCAATGCAGCTCCCTGCGATCATTTTGACGTCGGAGCTCCTCCATGGTCGTCTCAGACATACTCTCAATTCCTACGTGTTTTACCAGCGATTCCCAGATAACTCACAAACTGCCCTGCTTTGGCAGTACAATGCCTAAACTGTCTGCCTTAAGATCAAAAATGATCTGAAAAGAAATTTGTACCAATATATGCATCTACAGCTAGTTCGGGTGATCTATTGGTGAGAAAATTGCATGCTTTGGAGAGAAAAAGGCCGCTGGGAAGGCCGATCAAATAAGCCCAGAGAGAGTCGGAGGAGGCTCTAGGAACGAGAGTTAGAGAGAGAAGTAGCTAGAGACAGGAGCGAACCAAAAGTACTATGTCCGTGTTTCACGGCTACAGTGACCCCACGTGTCAGAGCCAGGGGTAGAAGACGACGTTTTCCACGAAGGAAAGACGCTGGTGTTTTATTTTAATATAGGGGGGTTGAAACTAGGCTTGGTCCCACCCCTGGAATGTCTTAGGAGGGGCGACAGGCCCGTTTTGCAACTAACAAATGTGCAGCGGAGTCTGACCTGACGACTTCCGTTCAGGGCGGCAGTTCCCCGTGAAGGGGGAATGGATCCCGGGTGTTCCTGGGGTTCCATTGACTTCCCAGGGGATTCCCACGCCCCAGTGGGGGTGCTTTTGGCACCTCTGGAGACTCCACACAAGCCTCTATTTGGGAGGTATTTTTCTGGAATATTGTTTTTTTATTAAAAAAAAATCATTTCTTGCTATTTTGGTGGAGGGAAATTCCTCAATTAGGATTGCCACACTTGTTTGAACTTTTTGGAATATGAACACTTGAGAGGTGTAGTTGGAAACTTATTGAATTTTTCACCTTATCTGTTTGACATTGCTTAGTGATTCTTGTCCCTTGAAGTTAAGAGAGAACTTGAGGGGGAAAGAGGATTGGTCCCTTCCCAAGGGTGACTTGAACTCAAGCACTCGGGGAAGAAGGGGCAATGGGAGAAGGAAGTCTCCTCCCTAGGTTCGGAAGGTGCTTTGTGAAGGGATGAAGGTGATATCCCGGCTATAAGCGGCTCGTGGACCTAGGCAGTAGGACGTTGCAATAAACAAAGACTTGGAAGGCAGTTACTTGATAGAACGTAGAAATCCCGTAGGATTTAGAAAATGCAAACTTGCCTTGTGAAGTACAATCGCCAAACCCTGCTTTGCTAATAGAAATTAGAAATCATCGATCACCCCCAGTAGCATTCCACGGACCCCCTGCACTAACCGCAGCCGGGTAGGCGGTTCATCGAGCCCAACCTACACCGCAACTTACCTCGATCCCCTTAGGCTAGTATGCCGTCACCCTGGCTGCGCGCGACCAAGGCTCGTCAAACAGCAGCCGCCAAGTGGTCTTTGTTGGAGCTAATGTCATCTGGTGAGAAGACGTCATTGGTGTCCGGGATTCCGAGGCAACTTCTGAGTTTGTAACATGTACCCTTACTCCATTGATATAGTCTCTGGTCCTTTGTAACTCCATCCTATGATTCTCTTCATCTATTTCCAGATCCAAGAATGCTGATAGCAGTTGAAAACCATTTACCAAGGTATCTTGGTTCTTTATTTGAAGCGGGTGGCTTCCCCTAGGGGCTGACAGCCATTGCTTGTATGTCCAAATTGCCCCGAGAAGTGGCAGCATATTGTAAATGTCTGCCTCCTCCATAAGGGCCAACACCTAAGTTGATGGTTTGCAAACCGGGTGATCTTCCAAGTAAGCCCCCCATGAAATTCTAGTTGAGGGAGACAAGAAGTAGTGGGGCATTGAAGCCTCAAAGACTTCCTGAATCTTGTATAGAACATAATTTCATGAATTTCCGGACTAGTGTTGGTACTACAACAAATCTTGACTTTTAGGTCTGTTATTTTCCATTCATATCAACCTTTTATGACTGCATGACTCCCAGTCAGATACACCCAGTCAGTTGCGACAAATGAGTCGTAAACGCCATAGAGTCGTATCTTCCAGTCGTGGTGCTCACTGTTGACGTGGCAATAGGGACGCCTAATCATAGTCATAGATAAGACCGCAATAAATGACTGCTAATCCATGTCAGCTTCACGTGGAACGGAAGGGATATGCCACGTGTCATGACAATGGGAAGGCGACAGGGTCTTCACGACTGGTATATACGACTTCTGCAGATTAACCCTAGGACAACACGTAGAGAAGATTGGACATGACACGTGGCATGACAGGGTGAGGAGAGGGGGTCTTTCAAGACTGGCATGTATGACTACACGTGGAGAATATAGGACATGACACGTGGCATGACAATATGGAGCGGGAGGGTCTTTTGTCACGGCCCTTTGCCTTGAGGGCGGGGGGTCGGGACACAAGAGGGGCTGCCCCTATGGTGGGGGCAGTGGCAGCAAATAGGAAAGGGGGCTGAAGCACCCTTGAGTGCCGAAGGCACTCAAGGAGGCGAAGGCACTCATTAGGTGGAGCCCCGCAATCGGGTGGCGGTGGTGGGGGCTCCACGAGGGGTGGTGGTAGCGTAGGGAGTCGTAGTGGGGGTGGCATAGGACTCACCATGGGGCTGAGGCCTTGAGGTGGGAGTCGTGGGGAGTCTTGGGACTCACCACGGTCCATTGGGGCCGTGGTGGATAGGCCAAGACTCACCGCGGCTCACCACTGGGATGATCGAGGGTCTAAGTGGTGGTGCACCAGATTTGGACTGTGCTACTTGTGGAATCCCCGTGGACACCTACAGAAGTATATATAGGGAGTAGTAACCCCGAGAATGGTGCAAGCCCGTTGGTGACAAAAAACTAGTGAGTAAGCGTGCGAGCCGGAAAGTGACCAAGGTGTGGGGAGCTGTTCCGGACTGCCATCTACCAAAGGGAATTTCCACTGAGCCCGACAGCTCGAGGGTCGAGTGGGAGTGTGAGGGGGACCGTTATGCCCCGGTGAGCAGCCGAAGCTTCGAGTTGTGGTGCGCGACACTTGGTATCAGAGCTTAGAGTTCAGTACGCGATCGTCCTTGAGATCGGCCTCACCATGGGGTCGGGCAAGACAAAGCGAAAGCGGAACGACCCGAAAGACGATGATCCTGGTGAGCCCGATGGGAACGACGTGTCACCAAAGCGGCAAATGGAAGAGGCAATTTATACTTCTGAAAGCGAGGCCGCTCCAGAACAGGAGGAATTTGGGGAGTCAGAGCCGGAGGACTTCCCAGAGCCTCCGCTAGACCAACAGATGTCTCCCATGCCAACAGCCTTTTGGGAAGGGTTGTTGGCGTAGTTTGGCGGGACGTTGAAAGACGTGATGAGGGCGGCTAATGCCACTTCCACTAAGGTGAAGTTTAAGGTGAAGCCTAAGGAACCCGGCACCTTCGAGGGCGTCCGAAATTGGAAGGCACTCAACACCTGGCTCTTGGAGCTGGAGCAGTACTTCCGGGCGGCCAAGTTGAGTGACGAGGATCGGGTGGAAGTGGCTCCCACCTATTTGAGGGGCTATGCTCAACAATGGTGGCAGTTCTAAGCGCCTTCATGACCAAGGACCAAACCCAGAAACCTTGAGCTGGAGTGGATTCAAGGAACTTATGAAAAGACAGTTTGTGCCCCTCAACACGTCCTGGCTCGCCCGGGACAAGATGAGGAGCTTGAAGCAAACGGATGACATTTAGGGATATGTTTAGGCTTTCAATGTGCTATTGCTCGAGGTCGTGGATATGGCGGAACCAGAAATGGTCTTCAACTTTGTGGCGGGACTGGCCCCATGGGCTAGGCGGAAGTTGGAGGAGAAGCCACCAAAGACTTTGAACGAGGCAATTGAAAGGGCCAAATGCTTCTCGGATGTCCCTAGGGGCGAAAGACAAGGCCGTACGGAGCTAAACCACAAGAAGGTCCGACGGGAGGGTGACTCCTTCCGACCGGAAAAGAAGTGGGATAGGCCACGCGGCAACAATGGCACATGGAAATCGAAGGGAGCCCGGTTATCAGGTTCGGGGAATATTCTGGTAAAAATAGTACCAGGTAAAATACTGCAACTTAAGCAGCCACGTCGCTGACATGGTGGCAGTGACAAATACATTTTGAAAATTAACAAAATGAACGTGACCGCCAATTATGGCGGTCGCTTTGTTTTCGAAATTAAAAAAGAAATAGCGACCGCCATAATTGGCGGTCGCTTCAATTTATTTATTTATTTTAAAGCAAGATTGGCGGTCGCTTTATTTTCGAATTAAAAAAAGAAACAGCGACCGCTATCTTGGCGGAAGCTTCAATTTATTTATTTTTAAAACAAAGATTGGCGGTCGCATTGGCAGTCGCCTATTTTTTTTTTAAACACAAGCGACTGTCGTATTGGCGGTCGTACAATTTTGTAAATATGTATAGAACAAGCGACCGCCATATGGCGGTCGGATAATTTCAAAAATATATAAAAAAAAACAAGCGACCGCCATATGGCAGTCAGATAATTTCAGAAATATATTAAAAAAAACAGCGACCGCCATATGCGGTCGGTAAATTTAAAATTATATAAATAGAACAAGCGACATATGAAAATAAAAGCGACCACCAGACCGGTGGTCGCTTGTTTTAAAACAGTACAATATTTGCGACCACCAAACCGGCGGTCGCGTCAATTTTAAAATATATATTAAGTTTAAGCGACCGCCAGCCTGGAGGTCGCTTAAACTTGAAAATATAAAGATTAAAAACGACCGCCATACTGGCGGTCGCGTTTTTCAAAAAATATTAAAAATAAAAGCGACCACCATATTGACGGTCGCTTTATTTTAAATATATTAACAAATGAAGCGACCGCCATACCGGCAGTCGCATTATATTTTGAAATAAAAAACAATAGTGACCGCCATATCGGCGGTCGCTTAAATTTAAAAATATACAAAATATAAGTGACCGCAATATTGCACAAAATGAAAGGAAATAAAAGCGACCGCAGTAGTGGCGGTCGCTTGTTTTTCATAAAAAATAAAAATAGCGACCGTAGTATTAGCGGTCGCTTAATTTTAAAATTATAACAAATATGGTTGTACAGCCTTTTTCGGGTGGACGCTATTGGTTCGTCATTTATTCATTTCACTTTCATCCTTCTTGGATCATATATAAGGGATGAGGGTCACCAAGCTCCTCATTTCTTTTGGCGCAAACACTTGAGGTTGCTTTGGATGTTCTCTTCCATTGAACGAGAGTGTAGCCCAAGAGGAGGGTGCGCACCTTTTGCCGTTGTGGCTTCCACCAAAGCCACTTCAGCAGATTGTGTATAAGCTCAACACTACAACCCACATCGACCCACTTGGGTTGCTGACGGGTGTAGAAGTGTTGGGCTATCACATTGCACTCTACATTCACAACACGTTCATTTATAGGTGACTATTTTTTGTTGCTTACATCGCTAGGTCCCAGGGGAGTGGATATTGGGTGAAGATGATGGAGGAATGAAGCCCTTGGTATATGGCAATCCCGAACACTGTCAGTGCCACTGGTAGTGTTGAGTGCAACCTATATGGATTAAGCTTTTTTATCGTAAGGATCGGTTGTTTGCTCACCTCGGCTATAAAGGTGTGAAGATCGATGGGGTGGGTTTATGCCCTAAAGCATCTATACGGGTAAAAAGCCACTTTGCCCAGTGTGGAGGCAATATTTCAATGTCTTTGGATCTGGACATGACTTCTGAGCAGAGCACTCCATCTTCCCGTCAGGATGCCCCGATTAATACCCAGGGTGACTCTTGTGAGGCTTCGGGTGTCCTTGGACAAGTGGGTTGTGCCGGAGCAACACCTGCTTCACCTCTTTGTACCCCTACACTTCAACAGAGTAGAAGATTACGACATCAATCCATGTATGAAGGTCTTAACTTGTCTGCGAAAAGACAGTTGGATAAAAAATGGGCGCAGTTTTTCTTCGAGGCCAACATACCATTTAATGTGGCAAGGCTTTCGGCATTTGTTTCTGCCGTTAGAGCAACCTCGGAGTCCAGATCCACATACGTGCCTCCGACTTATCACAATCTCCGCACATGATTGCTAGAAGACGTAATGACCGAGCTTACCCAAAAGGTCAACGATAAGACGGGCGAGTGCATCAGAAAATATGGAAGCACTATATGTGCCGATGGTTGGAGTTATGTTACAAACAGACCATTGTTCAATGTCATGCTCGTATGTCCAGTTGGAGAACAATTCTTGGGATCGGTCGACACTAGCGGCGAGAAGAAAGATGGACGTTATCAATGCCAACTATTGACGGACTTCATCGAACAAGTCGGAAGTGATAGAATCGTGCAAATATGCACAGACAATGCTGCTAACATGAGAAACACTGCAGATATGTTATTGGCACGTTATCCTCATATGTACTATCAAGGTTATGCTGCTCATATCCTTGACCTCATTTTGGAAGATTGGAAAAAAGAACAATGGGTGAAACAACTTATCAAGTGAGCGAAGACTGTTGTGTCATTCATCCGCACACACCACATCCATTTGGTAATATATATGAGGCACGAACCCAAATACAGCCTCCGCAATCCAGGCGAAACTCGTTTTGCCACTAACTTCTTGATGGTGGATCGGTTGGTGACGGTGAATAGCAGTATGGGCAAAAGTCGAAAAATTTGAAATAGCATTCGCAGCGATGATTTCTGGAAGAAATGTGAAAACTTTGTTTATATGGTAGAACCGGTGTTAATCGTCTTGCGGGAGTTTGATGGAAAACAACCAGTAATGGACAATGCATGGTTACTAATGCAAAATCTTGATAAGCACGTCCAATCCTTGAGGCATCATCTCTTCTCCTTGGAACCTGAACTTACGGACAGTGCTGAGGATGCATTTTACGACCGTCGTTTGATGATTCGAACGGACTTGCATTATGCGGGGGCTTTGCTCGATTCATTCTTGCTCGACAATACCATGCTCCAAGACGACGTTGATGCCAAGGTCGGCCTCGTGCGAGTGCTCATGCGACTGGCTCCGCCGAACCATGCAGAGAGAGCTATATTCGAGTACCAATGCTTCTCAGATCGCCGCGACCCTTTTGAGGACATGCCGGATCCAAAAGAGCTGATTGGAGCTGGAGCAAGAACATTGGCTCCAATTACGAAGCGTATTCTTGCTCAAGTGTGCTCTACCTCATCTTGCAAACGCAATTGGAGCAGTTACTCATTTATTCACAATAAGATTCGCAACAAGTTGAATCCCGCGAGGGCTAACAAATTGATGTATGTATATACCAATTGCCGACTGGTATGTGAGAGGGCAGCGGATGATGTTGCAGCATGGTATGAGAGGAATTTGCATTCCGAAGACTCTGCTTCTGAGGTTGATTCGATGAGTGACGATACTGAGCCTCAGAGAGAATCATTTGCCTCCGATAGTGAAGATGGATCCGATGATGCTCCCAAAAATGTATATGACCCGTTTACATTAACAGAGGATGATGCTTATATCCAGCCGACCTTTGATGACCTTCTTGAAGAAGTGCGTATCGCAGATGAAGGTGAAGCTGCAATTGTGTCATCCCCAGAACATGGTCCTCAAAATGAAGTTGGGGTCGACCCTCCTAATGTCGGTCCATCTCGGGCAGACCCCCCTCCAATACATCCTTCGAGACCACCTTCGATTGCATCCCAAGTCCATAAACGACAGAGAACAGTCCAACCTTTTGTAGGCGATCGGCCCACAAACAGGCCAGATACTGTGGATGGTATTCAAGACCGGAGTGAGAGTCGACCTAAATGTGGTTCGAGGTCGCTTGCAGATTCAAAGGCCTAGACATATGAGGTCGGATAGGGAGGACGATTCCAGCACTGATCATGGCAATGGTGGTGAAGTCGAAGGTGACCCGGATTTTCAACCCATCGGAGCATTAGGATTATGATCTTCTTTGTCCCGTCGTCGAAGCAGTAGAAGAAATTGAAGCAAAACAGGTGTAGGCACGCATCAGTACATTTTAGTGGACATGTTTATATTTCTGTAGTGAAGTAATACCAGTGTGATCATTGTCACTATGAATATTTGTATTGCTGTTGTGTATGTGTTGGAAAATAAAAGATGTTGCCCATGTGTATACCAGCCAAAATGACGGCCAAAGGCACCGTCACTTGCTCATGTTTGTGTTTGGTGATTTGCTTATGGAATAGAGAACAATTGTGCCATGCTTCCAACTCTGCATTCATTTTTATTTTAATGCAGCGACCGGCATCACCGGCGGTCGCATTTGTTTTTTATTCTTTGTAAATGCAGGGAACGTGATGTAATAGCGATCGTCTTTTGTTTGTTCGTAAAATTATCGGTGGTCGCTTTAATTTCTATTTTTTCTGAAAATCCAGTGACCGCCAATAGTGGCGGTCGGTTGTTTTTTTTAATTTTGGAAAATGGATCGACCGTCATATTTTGCAATCACTTTTTTGGGATTTTTAAATGGAGCGACCGCCAAGGTGGGCGGTCGCTTTTACGAAGTGTGCCCTGCGCATGGAGCGAGAAGTGAGGCGGGAGAGGGGGGCATATAAGCTCCGACTCATTCTCCCCTCATTTCCATTACAGGCGGTCGCTTGAAGTTTTTTTTGTTTTTATAAATGCACCGACCGCCATTACTAGGGGTCGCTGTAATTGTTCTTTTTAAAAATGCAGCGACCGCCATTACTGGCGGTCGTTTTTTTTTCTTTTTTTTGGTGAAATGGAGCGACCGCCATTTGTGATGGTCTTTTTTTTTTGTTTTTAAATGGAGCGACCGCCAAGGTGGCGGTCGCTTCTACGGGGTCTGCCCTGCGCGTGGAGCGAGGAATGAGGCGGGGGGGGGGGGGGGGGGGGGGGCGGCATATAAGCTCCCAATCATTCTCCCCCCACTTCCATTACTAGCAGTTTTTGTTTTTACAAAATGCAGCGACCGCCATTTCTAGCGGTCGCTGTAATGGTTATTTTTAAAAATGCAGCGACCGCCATTACTTTCGGTCGCTTTATTTTTTTATTTTTGGAAATGGGGCGACTGCCATTACTTGCGGTCGTTTTTATAAAAAAAAAATGGAGTGACCGCGAAGGTGGCGGTCGCTTCTACGAGGTCTGTCCTGCGCGTGGAGCGAGGAATGAGAAGGGGGGGGGGGGTATACATAGTGGTCGTTTTTATTTTATTTATTTTGGAAATTAAGCGACCGCCATTACTGGCGGTCGCTTTTATTTTAATTATTTTGGAAATGAAGCGACCGCCATTACTGGCGGTCGCTTTTATTTTAATGTTTTTGGAAATGAAGCGACCGCCGTTACTGGCGGTCGCTTTTTTGTTTTTTGGAGGAAAATGGAGCGACCGCCATTAGGGGTGGTCGCCTTTTTGTAATTGCAGCGACCGCCATTAGTGGCGGTCGCTTTTATTTAAATTTGGTTGGAAATGGAGCGACCACCATTTGTGGCAGTCGCTTTTATTTTAATTATTTTGAAAATAAAAATGGAGTGACCGCTAAGGTGGCGGTCGCTTCTACGAAGTGTGCCCTGCGCATGGAGCGAGGAGTGAGGCGGGGGGGGCATATAAGCTCCGACTCATTCTCCCCTCACTTCCATTACAGGCGGTCGCTGTAAGTTTTATTTTATTTTATAAATGTAGTGACCGCCATTACTGGCGGTCGTTTTTTTTCTTTTTTTTGGCGAAATGGAGCGACCGCCATTTGTGGCGGTCCTTTTTTTTTGTTTTTAAATGGAGCCACCGCCAAGGTGGCGGTCACTTTTACGAGGTCTGCCCTGCAAGTGGAGCGAGGAATGAGGCCGGGGGGGGGGGAGGGGGGGCATATAAGCTCCTAGTCATTCTCCCCTCACTTCCATTACTGGCAGTTGTTGTTTTTACAAAATGCAGCGACCGCCATTTCTGGCGGTCGTTGTAATGGTTATTTTTTTAAATGCAGTGACCGCCATTATTGGCGGTCGCTTTTATTTTTTTATTTTTTGAAATGGGGCGACCACCGTTACTTGCGGTCGTTTTTGTTTTTGAATGGAGCGACAGGGCGGTCGCTTCAACGAGGTCTGTCCTACGAGTGGAGCGAGGAATGAGGGGGGGGGGGGTATACATGGCGGTCGTTTTTATTTTAATTATTTTGGAAATGAAGCGACCACCGTTACTAGCGGTCGTTTTTTTGTTTTTTGGAGGAAAATGGAGCGACCGCCATTAGGGGTGGTCGCCGCTATTATTGTTTTTTGTAATTGCCCGCCATTAGTGGCGGTCGTTTTTATTTAAATTTGGTTGGAAATGGAGCAACTGCCATTTGTGGCGGTCGCTTTTATTTTTAAAAAATTGAAAATGAAGCGACCGCCGTTACAGGCGGTCGCTTCTCTATATTTTGGAGGAAAATCGAGCGGTCGCCGCAATTGGTTTTTTTTTTGTAAATCCAGCGACCGCCACTACTGGCGGTTGCTTTTACTAAAAATTTGTTGAAAATGGAGCGACCGCTATGACTGGTGGTCACTTTTATTTTAATTGTTTTGAAAATCAAGCGACCGCCATTACTGGCGATCGCTTCAATTCTTAATGTCTCCGTAAATGTAGCGACCGCCTATGTTGGCAGTCGCTTATTTATTTTATTTGCGGAAAATGGAGCGACCGCCAAGTTGGCGGTCGCTTCTAGAAGATTCGCCCTGCACGTGGCCCGAAGAATGAGGGAGGGGGGGATATAAGCCAAAGGAGGCTCATTCTCCCCTCACTTCCTCTCCACACAACTTCTGTGTGCGTGACATTTCATTATTCCACGACACGTAGTCACGTGGACAAGGAGGCCATTGGTTGGGTGGGGGGTATTTTTTGCCGCGATTTCTGTGAGGTCGTTACAGAATGCTCCCATAGGCCCTCCTCTGGCTTCCAGGATCATTTTATTCTACAAAATTAGCTTTTAGGAACTATTTTGACACCTACTCAAACTCGTTTAGGGTGAAGGGTTTAGAGTTACGTCTTAGTAGTAACCTCGTTTAGTGTTGCTCCGATTGTTGCAGAATGGCAAAGGGCTAGGACGATGACCGTCATGGAAGAGATGACCCCAATGAACATGGACCGCCGCCTAAGAAAATCAAAGGGTCAAGGCAAGACTTGAATTGGGAAGTATATGGTGACCCTAGCAGGCTGGGAGGATGTTCCGGAAGAGTTCAGGTGGCCGATGGCGAGATGCAAAAAATTCATGAAATGGTACCACATCAATCGATTGTGGCCTTTGGATAGGCATTATGTGCAAACCCGAAACAATTACGCAGAGTCCAGGTCTTGCACGAACTTGCATTTCCAGCATAGGGCGAATGAGGTGCATTGCACATTGTGGGATCAACTTGTCTTAGAGGGCCAAATCCCGTACACCTTGGTAGCCATGTTGTACGTGGAGGTCATACTCTTGCGTCCAGTGAATTGGCAAACTGCTAGTAGGAGGAACGCAAGGTTGTTATACAATTTGGAGTACATCCCGGACACGTTCGGAATACAACCGGCTGCAACGTTAGAGGAACAACTGGCGGAAAGAGACCAGCGAATCAAGACCCTGCAGGACCGACTAGACTGATAAACACTGCGCATAGCCGAGTTGGAAGCTAGATTGCAAGACATGCCTCCAAACAATGAAGGCACTGTTGTCCACAATAAGGATCGAACAAATGTCGTGGACATGGACGCGGAGTTTGCGATGCCCGATCGCAGTATTGACCTCATCATTCACGAAATTATGGACGTCCTTGATCCTATGGCCGATGAAACCATGGTTGAGGAACAGCGAATTGCGGATGAGAGAAGGAGGAAAAGAAAAGAACCAGTACTAGAAACCGGGGAATGCTCGAGGGTCACCATTCAATCCGAGATGAACCCGATATTAAATGTCGACCGCATTACAAAGGAGCGGGACATTGCCATGGCAACTGCATGGCGCTTATCCAAAACATTAGAGATTCGGTGCATGGATCCCATTGAATGGCGATTGGGAGAATTGGGTACAATGGGCGACCCATTTGGCCTCCAGAGAAGCACGGGTAGAGCGGGCACTGTCGGGCTTGCAACGTGTCGCACGCATGTCGAACCGTAGCATGGATAGCATTTATGCCAACATGCAAAGGTATAACGATCTCCGCATCGCATCAAGCGTGTTCGCTGGGTATACCAATTGGGCAAATGTGGATTCTATGTTCGATCGATGTGAGCACAAAATTTCGGGGTCGAACAGAAGCATAAACTGGGAATTGGAGATAGAGAAAGAGTGAGACACCACAACAAGGATGACCAGCCACATCAAACCGGCCCAGAGGGAGGAGATACCACGAGGCGTTTTGCCGTCATGGATATCAGATGGCACAGTTTCTTCGATGTGTAGGAATCCATATGGCCCAGAGGGATGTCATGTGCTTGGATCATGTGGACATATGTTCCATCTCACATGTCTTATCCCGCAAGCCTTGCGGATGAGCGCTTGCCCAGAATGCCGTACACCAATCCATCGTCATTTCTATGAGCTGGTGGGCTTAGAGGATCGGATGCCCATAGGTTTTGAATACAATCGACACAACCTCCCATTGGATGGGCTACCATTCACATTTCTAAATTGTGTGCATTGGGGCAAAAACTTGGTATGGGATGCAGACAGAGATATGCATGGCATATATGCCGGAAACCCGGCATACATCAAAGATCCCCAGTATTTATGGGTCACATCTGACTGGGATATAACCATACGTGCGGGAAGCATTCGAGATTGGTAAGAGAGGAGTAGTTTTGCCGCAATCTGGGAGGGCATTGGAGTCAAAGAAGGTCCAGGTTTATCCGGCTCCCACAGGTTCCATGGGTGTCGGAGGAGAACGAATTGTATGACCGACAACCGATTGGGAGACATTTGTTGCTGTCCGAACTGGAAGATGCTATAATATGTCAACGCCGAATGAATGAGGCGTACGAGACGACTTATCGTCAAAACGACACAATGATTAGGGACAGGGCCCGCGAGAGGCAGTTGGAAAGTTTCAAAAGTACCATCAAGGCAGTTGTAGAGAAATGGAGGCGACTATGGACAGACCGTTATCGTCGTGTTTTGGGGGCTCTATTGCCGGATGTAGACGGCCTTGTTGCCAATTTGCATGCAGCCCGAGCACTTGTTCTCGATCCACCTCCCCCACGTCGTGAGAGTGAAGAAGAAAGTCAATTTTCGCCGTGAAGTAGGCGGATGCAGGCCAGAATTGATCACATGCCATTGGGCCCCTCATTGACCACGAGATCACGGTCGCAAGCTCTGGCAATTGGCAGTGCAAATCAGGCCACAACATCAAATCCCTTGTCCCAGCTGAAGCAGAAGAAGCATGAAACTGTTGAAGAGTATATGGAGAAGATGGAATTGATGATGAAAAAGCTGACGCAGTACCAGCGCCCGGTTTACAGAAGACTTGGTTTGTGAGTGGATTAAGACCAGAGTTGCAAAAGAAAGTGGATATGTTACCCCATAATACAGTGGAGGAGGCATTTGAAACTGCGAACAGAATTGAGCAATTGGGAATGCTCAGGAGAGAGAAAAAAGAAGATGAGGACTCTGAGGATGAGTCAGATGAAGAAGAAGAGCAAGAACTAAAAAGAAAGAGTAAGAGAAAGGAGAAGTTGAAGAGGGATAACTATGAAAAAAAATTGGAAGAAATCTTGAAGAAGTATGCCACAGAGGCTGCAACACATTGGAGGAAGGGTGTATGGTGTGCAAAGTGCCAGAATGAAGGCCATACACTCCTCTTATTAATCCCAATGGCTGCACACTTCTTTGATCTGCCATTGTTACTGTAAATGGGGCTGGTTTCATGTTACTTAGACCAAGCTTCTTCCTTAATTGGTCTGTCATGATATTTACTCCAGAACCACCATCTATCAGTACATCTGTTAGTTCTGTGCTTCCAATTCTCAATTGGATTACTGGCATAGAATCATCAAAGTCCATGACTGTTTCTCGCCCTTCCGGCTTCACATTATAACTGGTCACCTTGCTGTTCAGGTCTGTGTTTCCTGTCTCTTGGGCAATTCGATTGATTGCTTGATACAGCCTGTGCCTACAATAAGGTGCCACAGCTAATAGCTGTCCAATGGTAATTTCTGCTTTGGTCTGACATATTACTGCAGCCAAAGTCTCTTCATTACTTTGCATGTCTGCATCTTCTTTTTTCCTTTCTTCCTCACTCCCTTCTTTTTCTCCATCCGAATAAGAGGAATCTGCCACAGAATATCAGTACTCTTTTGCATTTCCCTTATAGTATCTGCCACTTCCTTGTGCAGTTCCTTCTCATCTTTCCAAGTCTCTTCATCTTCAGGCATATCATTGCCACTTCCAGTCTCATCTTCTTCCTCTTCTACTGGAGGTATTAGTTTGGCTTTACTTCTTGTTACTATCATTGTACTTACTTCTGGTACAACACATGGCCTAACCATGTGAGCTGCCACCACTGGGCCCTCATTCACAGGAGCTCTCATCTCATTCTGGTGTCTTATCCAGAATGAACAGGCTGCCTTGCGATGTCTTGGCTGATTACAATAGTAACATAGCTCTTCACCATTGGGTCCTCGCCCTTGGTCTGTTCTTGGATTATTTCTATAATCCTGATTCCCGGGCTGGTAATTCCCCCTTGGATTACCCTGATAGTTGCCTCTGGAATTTCCTTGGTAATTCCCTCTTGAATTACCTCTCCCTTCCATGCCATTGTTATAACCACCAGACCTACCATAGTCTGTGGTGTAGTGACAGCAACACCAACTGAAGAGGAAACCAGCATTTACCCATCACATTTCTATGAAGAAAGAGAAGGAGAAATAGAAATCCTAGAAGAACCAGCCACTGTGAGCTTACAGGATGAAGTGGTGACTGGTTGGACAATCACAGCTGATGAGCAGGTGAGAGAAGTAAATGTGGGAACTAAAGAGGAACCGAGGATGGTGAAAGTAGGAGCTGATTTGGAGCCGGAATTCTTCGAAGAAGCTAAAAGCTTGTTCATCAAATACAGAGATGTATTTGCTTGGAGCTATGAGGATCTAAAAGGGATACCACCTGAAGTCTGTCAGCATAAGATTGAACTGGAACCAGGGTCAGTACCAATCAAGCAGGCGAGGTATAGAATGAATCCCAACTACGCACAGAAGGTTGGAGAAGAGATAAAGAAGTTGGCTGAGGCTAAGTTTATATACCCAATAGAGTATACAACTTGGTTGTCACCCATTGTAATAGTTCCCAAGAAGAATGGCAAACTAAGAGTATGTGTGAACTATAAGAAGCTGAATGCTTGTACGAAGAAAGATCCTTTCCCTTTGCCATTCACAGAAGCAGTATTAGACACTGTGGCAGGCCATGAGATGTACTCATTCATGGATGGCTTCAGTGGTTATAATCAAGTGCAAGTGGCAGAAGAAGACCAAGGGAAAACAGCCTTCATCACAGACTGGGGGGCTTATGCATAAAAAGTCATGCCCTTTGGACTTTGTAATGCACCAGCGACCTTTCAGAGAGTGATAAGTGAATCTTTTCATGAGTATCTGGATGATTTCATGCAGGTATTCTTGGATGATTTCAGTGTATACAGCTCTAAGAGTGAGCACTTGCATAAATTGGAGTTATGTTTGGCCAGATGCAGGATGAGAGGTCTGGGCCTGAATCCAGAGAAGTGTACTTTCTGTGTGAACTCAGGGGTGCTTCTGGGACACATTGTGTGTAAGAAGGGACTCCTTGTGGATCCCAGAAAGACAGAGTCCATTAAAGCCTCTCCACCACCAGTGAATGTTAAAAGTCTACGAAGATTCCTTGGGCAAACCAGTTATTACAGGAGATTTGTCAAAAGGTATGCACAAATAGCAGCACCATTGAGCAAACTACTGAAGAAAGATGCAGTGTTTGCCTGGACAGCGGAATGTCAACAGGCATTTGAGGAACTTACACTGTCAATAACAACTACACCTGTGCTGATTAACCCTCACTGGCATGTAGTATTTCATGTTCACTGCGATGCATCAGGAGAAGCGTTGGGAGCGGTGTTAGCCCAGAATATTACAGGGAATATAGATTCACTTGTGTACTATGCTAGCCGGTTGATGAACAGTGCTGAGAGGAACTATAGCACAACGGAAAGAGAAGCATTGGCAATGATCTATGCAGTGAAGAAATTCAGGCATTACGTGTTGGGCAAGAAGTTTATGTTCTATGTGGATCACCAGGCTCTGATATACCTGGTAAACAAACCTCTGATAAGCGGAAGAATAGCAAGATGGTTGATAATCTTGCACGAGTTTGAGTTCGAGGTTGTTTACAAGCCTGGAAGACTGCATCTTGTGGCGGATCATTTGTCACGATTGTCAACAGGAGAACCAGCCACAGGAATAGATGATCAATTACCAGATGCGAGTCTCTTTGCAGTGGAGGTGCAGGGAAGTGCAGATGACTGGTTAGATTGGCAGTGGCCAATCAGATACTACCTTGTTCATGGTCAGTGCCCACCTAGTTATGGTAAGGAGCAGAGGAAGAGAATCGCTATCAAAGCTTTACCTTATACTATGGTAGGAAGCAGAATGTATAAGTTAGGACGTGATGGAGTACTAAAACGATGCTTGTACCACCATGAAGTGAATAAAGTTTTGGCGGAAGTTCATAAAGGAGTGGCGGGAGGTCATTTTGGAGAAGAGACTACCAGTAGAAAGATACTACTCGCAGGATACTGGTGGCCTACTTTGTTCAAAGAGAGGTTTACTATTTCATGAGCAGAAACCATGAGCCACGAGCCATGAGCCGCATGAGCCGCATGAGCGGTGAGCCGAAGTCTAAGATACGCGGATTTCATGAGCGGACTCCTCCAAATTTGGAAATGCGGCAGATTAAACAAGTATTAAAATAATAGTTTTTTATTTGACCTTGCCGTTTTTGGACGTTCCAGATCATGTAATGCGGCGAAGATATGTCGTCAGTAACAAGTCCGCTCATGGTTTTTTAGATCCGCTCATGGAAATAAGTGACCGTGCAACGGGAAATCCAGTATACCACTGCAAAACGACGTCGCATACTGGCCTGTATAGAGTATTCCGCGGTTTTACATGCCTTAACATTGGAATGAAGCTGACCCTTTTGCCGCGATTGAACCAATGGAGTCTGCACCAATACAGTCTGCAGTACTTCACAATTCTGTCTTCTTCGGGTATTCGGCGGGAAAGGTTTGCAACTGAACTGGGAAATAGGGTGCCACATTAGGGTTCGCACGTGCAAAATTTTGGAGCGGTTTGGTGTTGGCGAAGGCCGCCTCTGGGGTACCTACGACGATACTTGGAAATGCGGCGCCGCATTTCCTTGTCGGAGGTCGAATGATGAAAGCAAGTTTTCGGAAAGCAGAAAAACATGAACCCTCCAACATACAAAAATACATGCACGTGGAAACAAGTGAACGATATAGTAATATCTTAGTTCGAGCAAAACAGGTTACTGGTAGGCAAGACATATGTCGGACCTTTGTGTGGCCAGAGTTTGAGGTACTGGCAGCAGTACAGTTCTACTATCCGAAAAGGATGGGCGTACCATTGTATGTGGACCGCAAGCCAAGCTCACTGGTCCCCTGGATCCATATTCAGAAGAGTGTGAACCTCCTGGGGGCTCAACCCTGGTGCATGTATGAAGTGATGAGTTGTGGAATTACAACGGAGTCTCTTTAGGTACACGTAGTACAAATGCTTGCAAGGGCAGTATGATGCCCCCTTGTTCGCCATGATCTGGAAGTCGGTGCAATTGCAGGTGGGTAATTCTGAAATGGTGATGGTGTACACCTCATTGCAAACAGCTGAGCCCGCCGTGGCCATCTGATACACACGCCCGAATCCTGGTGGGGGCACTTCTGTCGAGCTCTGGATTGTACAGTTCATCCGAAGTGCATTCCCCATCCTTGTCTCGTTCACTTTTGAGGGAGGTCGCCGCCTCTTCGGTTTCCCCCAACGGTGTGTAGGATGCTTAGAGCTGTCGTGTCCCATTGTTCTTGCTCTCACAGGGGTCGGTGGTAGAGGCTGTGGAAGCGGAAATGGTTCTCTGGGAACGTCAGTGCGCTGCACCATCCGAAATCCTGCGGCGGTAAGGGCGTCGGCCTCAACCTGACTCAGATCGCAGCCTGGTTCCACCGGCCACACCGGGGGAGCCTCTGGCATTGTTTGTATGCCGTACTTGGGCTTTCCATACACGCAAGTCATAATGTCGTGCCTGCAGAACCAGAACTGGGTGGTTGTCGCCTCCGCAAACTTTGCATGGACAAATCTTCCTGTAAAAGTAGGAGCAGGGACAGCCCCATCTGGATTCCTCCTTATCATCTCTAAACAACGTTGCCGTGTATCCACACGAATTGCGGAACACCTTCCTCGAAACGACGGCTTTGTGCGAGCAATTCTCCACTGTGATGCAGACACGGTCGTCTCCACAATGGCTTGGCCATACTGCATAACAGCGGGCGGAATGTGGGGCAAGGGAGCGGTGGGAATTTGTTGCACGAAATCCCCGTTGAAGGCGACGACGATCTGGAATTTTTTGGGCTTCCACTGCTGGAAGACACATTGTGCGGCAACATGACGGGACCTCGAGGTGCTGTCCGAATGTTCCTGTCGGATCTCCAGGAATCCTGTTCGCACCCGGGTTCCTCTTCAATCCTCCGCCTGACAGGGCGAGTCCGGACGTCCCCCTCTAGGTGTTCACCTCTGCGGTGCAGAGGCGTCCCTTTGATCTTCTCTCGCAATGCTGTCGCCCATTTCACTGGATTCTTGGACCTCGAAGCTGTTCGTACCAACAATTCCTCCCTGTCCGGCCCAAAGCCCCATTGTTTGCCGCTCAGGAACTTGTAGTACGTGGCTTGCTGCATGATTGCTCTGTCGATGTCCTCCGTTGTGGCCGTGACTACGTCCACCAGATGTGCGGCAGAAGACGCTCGCCAGGAGGAGTGGACCGATTCTGCCATATTCGTGTTCGGCATGTCCGTGTCGGAATCCAAGCACCGCTCCTAGAAGGACACAAACAATGGTGAGGGACCAATCGAAATGTCCGTAACAGAAAGACAAATGAACGAAATTGACAGCAGCCTACCTCCCGCATGTACTGTCCGAACTGTCGATACCGAAAATGCCACCACCCCAACCAGCTGTGCAATGCTCCCAGATTGGTTGTCTCCACTGCACCTGACGTGTTCCACCAAGCCTCAATGATAGCAAACTTAACCTCCGCGTCATCAAATGTGGGTGCATCCTTCCACGCCGTACAAAGGACACGGTGTTCAGCCTGGAATGAGCTAGCAACAAATTTGGTAGTGTAGTGGGATAGACTCTGCATCCAATGGAATCCACAGGATCTCTCTTTCCCCTCCATTGGAACATTGGGGTCCTCACCGTACACACGCCGCACCGCTGCCCAGTTGGCCTGAGCGTTGTCTGCCATGAATCCCCTGAAATTGGGCTCTGGCAATCCCGCCCTTGCCATCTGCTCGTTTATGCCCTCCCACAGATGCATCTCGGACTGTGTGTCCTCCCCTTTCATCTCGCAGATTGCAATCGTCATGAGCCTCTTGGAGTGATAGTCATAAACATGCGCACCCATAGAATACAGTTCGTAATCAAAAAAGCCCTTTAAAAATACTGGCTTGGTAATTCTTGGGGTTCAAATAGCTTAAACAAGTATGTTGTAAGCTCAAGAGGTCTTTGAGAAAACCATTCTAGCAGGCCTAAGAGTGAGAGCTTTGATTAAAACAATTCCCTATTACAACTTTAAAGGACTTGTATGTTCCTAAAAGCACAAGCTGAACTGATTGTACTTCCATAAGTGGATGCAGGGCTATGGTATGTATCCCAGGGCCTTATCCAGTCACTCTGCCAAGTTTTAGAGAGATCCTAAAAAATACCAGTCTGTAATCAGGTTATAATCTCCATGGGGGAGCCTGAAAGAATGTATGTGTTCTTAAAAAGGCTTACCCAATGCCTTACTTAATACATTCTAAACTGGTGAGGCATAAACAGCACTGTCTGACTCTCCAAAAGGCCAGAAAACAGGTCTGGAAAAATGCATCCAATGTCACACTTGCACCACCAAACCCTTGTCATCACAACCAGCCCGATCCATCACAATAAGGTCTGATTTCTAGGAGGCCCAGCCCATTTACTTCCCTGACTTAACAGATTTGGTTACCAAGAACCAGAAATCAAAGTAAAGGTTTAAGGCATATCCCCCTTGAAGCAGCTTTGAAGCAGAAAATTGCAACAATGGCAGCTTGCAGCATATCTTATTCCTCTTGCAGTAACCAGATCATCTGCAAGCCAAAGAGTTCATGCCAAGTGAAATCCCTCACCTGCGCCCGTCCCAAAAACAAACACAAAAATTGTTTTGTGCGTTAGTGAGGATGCGCGAGGTGAATTACAGGATTTCACAGTTGCTATCCATGTCAGGTATGAGCCATAAAGCATGCAAAGATCACAGAACCAGCAGAAGAAAGGATAGATGTGACACCACAAATAACCTCAATCTTTTGTGGAGTAGGACGCTGCAGTGTTCATCATCTGAATTTGAACGAGCACAACAGAATGCAACGGGAGGAGAGTTGAGGACAGGTTGTAACTTGTAATACAGGCCGCTTCCCCACCTCCATAACCGCCGCTGCTTCATCAATGAGGAAAAAACGTAGGCAAACACAACAGTATGTCATTTGCCACCGTGAGAGATGAAAGTGTCTGTCGTCATCGCGCGTTCAAAAAACAAGAACACACCCGTTCGGATCTTGCTGCTCGGGCAATCAGCCGCCATCGAGCATTCGTCCGCCATCGCCCTCTTCCAGAGAAAAAAACACGCACGATATCGTGCTGTGTCTAGGGCAGAGAGACACTTAAAGGAAAACCACCCGCGATTTCATCCACCATCCGGTATGGATGGTATCAGACCAGGATGTAAAATGGGCATTCAATAGGTTTAAATCAAAGGAGCATAATCCTAAAATGCATTGAAATGCATATCTGCCTATAAATCATCCAGTTATGGTTATAACAGAAATTTCATCCAGTATGGATGAAACCTTATAAATTGGGATTAAAAATATATAGTATTTCCAAAATAAGTATTATGGAAATAAAATAAAATTTGATAATCCCAAACAAGTAGTTGGAGAGAGGGAGAGAGAGGGAGAGAGAGGGAGAGATCAGGAAACAAAAAGATAAAGAGGAAGGTGGGGGGGGGGGGAGTGACTGAGGTAGCAACTGCTCAGTCACCCCCCCCCCCCACCCACCTTTTAGTTTTTTCTTTGTTGCCCCCTCCCTCCCTCTGTCTCCCTCCTTGGAACTGGCCGATTGCATCAGTGTTCTTTTCATGATTTTCCATCTATACCAGATGGACTCTAAAAGGTGTTTTCACCCAACTTGTAAAGGTTTTATATCCATACCGGAAGAATCACCTGGGTGGACACTAAAGTACCTTTAAAAAGGACCTATAAATTTTCATTCCTCTTTTATTGACTTTCATCTATATCAGATGAGTCACCAGAGAATGAGGAATTACCTCCATAAGGGTTATGACACTGGCATCCTATCTATAATTTTTCCATCCATGCCGGATGAAAAATACCAGGATTTGAATTCGTTTTATTCCACCTTTATGCTTTTTTCCGTATTGGATGAGGCTTTCTCTTAAGGGATGACGAATTACCTGTTAGGATGAAAAACCGCTGCCCTGGATGATGTATACTATTTTTTCATCCTGCTGATGGACCTCATCCAAATAAATGAACCTATTTATTTTTTCATCTGGACCGGATGAAAAAAGCAGCTTATGATGGCTATGGAGATTTTTTTAATTACCCTTAATTATTGCTAATTAAGGAGTGAAACCCTAACTCCTACCCTATAATCTACTGTTTAAACCTAGCTAACGGATGACATCCGTCGGGTTTTTAAGAGAAAGGGTATTGATTATTCATCCTCCGGATGAAAAATTGGGCTCTGCCCTAGGGTGTCTCTCCCGCTGTCAGCTGCATTCCTCGTGCTGCTGAGCTCGCGAGTTATGGCGTCTGAGCTCTGCTGCTTCATGCCAGACGAGCTCCTGGGGATGCACAATGGCGGCGTCTTGTCTCTTCTCACAGGCGGGAGAACCCGCTGTGATGGCATCATCCCTTTCCCTCCTCTGGCTTTTATGTTTCGCAGCGGCGCTTTGGTGGGGAAGTATATCGTTCCCTCTCCCTTCTTAGACCTAGCATTTGCATGCTTCGCTTCTCCTTAGCTGTGCTGGAGGTGGCGTGTTGGTGGCGATGGCGCAGTGTTACCTTCCCCAATCGCTCAAGGTGCTTTTGGCGATTAGGGTTCCTTTTACTTCATATCTTTCTCTCTTGTTTTTGGGGTTCTTAGTTGACATCGATAACAAGTGTAGGGGTCTGTGATTCACCTGGGGTTCCTCAATCCTCACTAACCCATTGGTTTTTGTGGGGGCTTGTGATGGGACCAGGTGAGGATCCCTACCTACTTTGAATTCTCTTGAGCTTGCAGATAAGGATGTGTGCAAAAGGAACATACTGCTACTGTCTGCAGCCCCGATTTCGGCCCGCTTGCTCCCGGTTTGACATGATAATGCTTGCTTTTGACTTATCTTTTGCTACTGCTGATGGAGCACTTTGGCTTGGCAGCCTTGTCTCATGCAGCACTGCATGTGAATCCTACCTTGTCTTGAGTCTTTGACAGCTTTGCCTGTGGATTTTTAGACTTGGTTCCCATTCTTTTTGGCCTTAAAAAAGGATTCATGGTGTAAGGGACAAGTCATAAATGGTTGTTTTGCTATAAGGATGAGGAGACCTGAGTTTTGTTAAAGAAGACAGCCTGATAAGGCAGTGACAGGCCGTTTTCAAACCTGGTTTTGTTGTAGAATGTAGCATAGTGAGGTTCTATTTGCAAAACATGGCATTAGCCTCCTGTGATACAGTGATGGTAAGCTCTAAAGGACTCTCGCCAATGATTATTTACTCTATTTTGCCATTTGAACAGCCACCTGCATTGTTTGATTTATCTTGGCCAAGTGGACTTGGACTTGGACACTCAAAGTGTATGTGTGTCCAGATCTGGATGTTGTGACAGGACAGACCTTTCTTCCATGCAAGAGTCCTATGTGCACAGGTCCTGAATATATACAATGACAGACTGTTCTTACATACCCAGAAGGCCTTGCACGATGCATGCTTTGGGGTGCTTACATTTGGCCAAATGTGAAGCGGCAATATGGCTTACCATGCCCAAGAAGTGTACTTGGTGGCAGGCCAGAAGTGTAATTAATTGCAGGCTGGTCCTTCCTGCTGCCGGTGTGAACACTCACTGAATGTGTTGTAGGGCAAACTGTTCTTACCTACCTTGCATAATGCTTGTCTTGGATCACCTCAAGGTACTTGTGTATACATATTTTGGATCTGTAATGTGGCAAGAAGTTCTTATATGCCCATGATATCTTGCATGGAGCATATCTTATGGATAACTATGGATGATATAATCTGAGGCTGCAATCTGACTTATATTGTGCAAGAGGGTCACTTGGGTACATGACAAGAATCTGATTATGAACATACCCCGCCCTCCCACCCTGTTGGGTGGCGTCACTTGGTGTGTTATGACAAGACTGGAAATGTTAGATGGTGCCCTGTCATGGGCTGTTTATGTCTTTAATTGACAAATGACCCTAGTTGGTCTTGTCCATGTCTTGACATGACATGAATATCTTCCCTCTCTCTTTTTAACTTTTTCTTCAGAGGGGTCAACTCTGAGGTTAAGAAAACCATGCTTTGTCGCATTATAGACCTGCCTTGGAGTACGGATCTGCAATATGGGTTGATAAATCTGACTTAGAGGTTGTAGTGTCCAAAGCCATTTCTGTTGCCATGAGATTGTATGATGAAAATGAAGTTAGGCAGAAAACTTCCCTGAACTTGTTTCCAATCAGCGACATGGGGGAGGACATCTTGGATGACCTCAAGGGTCTACCCACTCTCGGCACTAGACTGAAATTTAAACTCAGGGCAGGAAGCCTACCTTTGAATAGCAAACAGAAGCAGAGAGGAAAGGGAGAGTGCAATTGCCCGTTGTGTGGGCAATCTGAAGACAGTACACATTTTCTGATACACTGTCCGGGGTTCTCTCACCAAAGAGACGCTCTCTTCAAATCTATCAAGGGAATTGTGCCTGTACCTCTGTTTACCAACTTTGAAAGTCTCAAGGCTGAGCCAAAAGCCCAGGCCCTCCTTAGGCCTAGTTATTGGGCAAATAACACACATCAGTTTGATGCTTGTGTGAAGGGATTTGTAGAGGATATCTGGAAAACCTAGATTAATTCTATATATGAAGGTAAGTCTTACTACCAACATCAGCCCTTGACAGAGGCAGGTTCTGTCCCTTTTGTTTCTGCTCAAACTGGGCGCGGGGTCAATGGCCACAAGGCTACGGCAAACAACGTCTTATGAGTACAATCTTTTAACTTTTTCTGCACCCTCTCTCCCTTGTGGTTTGTTTACTTTTGTGAACAGCAAAAAAAAGAGGGAGGGAGAGAGAGAGAGAGAGAGGGAGAGGGAGAGAAGGAGAGAGGGACAGAGAGGGACAGAGAGAGGGAGAGATCAAGAAATCAAAAATAATAAAATGGGGGGGGGGGGGGAGTGACTGAGCCCGTGGTGCTCAGCAGCTGCTGGTGGTGCTCAGTCACTTAACCCCCCCCCCCCAACCTTTTTCTTTTCTCTTTGTTGCCCCCTCTCGAGACCCCGAGCACTTGCTGCTCTCAGCCCCCGACATGCTTGGTTTTTTTTGTTTTTGATCTGGAATGTTCGTAATGAGGCCAACTTGTGGGTTTGCATGACAGGTGCCAGCTCATGGGGAAAGAGAAGAAGTCCCCTGCCCCAAAGAAAGGGGCGGACGATCCATTTGCTCTGCCTGCACGTGTGACGCGTCAGGGTGTCTCACGGCTAACCAGCCCCGTCGACAGCCGCAGCCGGAGGGCTCGTCTGCCCCCCGAGGTCAGTACCCCCCCTCTTGTCCACATCTTGGATGCGCCAGGGGCCGGCTTAGCCAGCTCTCCTATTCGGGAGGTTGTTGCTGAGCCGGATGCTCAGTTGAGCACACCCCCGGCCACCAAGACGGGTGAAATGTACCTTGGCAAGCACATCACCCGTTCGGGGGCCCGGTATGGGCACCTTTTGGATGTCACCCCCATAGCGACCCCTTCCTCCGCAGCAAAGGCTGCACTTGCCAAGGCCCAACGTCAGGTTCAAGGGCCTTTGAAAGCCTCCATTGCCAACCCATTGTTGTCAATGAGGGAGGAGGAGACGAGGAGGGCCAATGAAGTGGCCAAGATAGCGAAGCGCCTCGAAGAAGTCAAGCCGGGTGAGGGCTTCTACCCTGATACGCATTTGGGGGGGGAGGAGAGGAGGAGGTATGGGCCGGTTCGGAGCAGCCTAGCCGATCAGCGACACCGCCCCCTGAGCCTGAGCGGTCAGCAAAGAAGGGCCTGGACTACGGGGCACCGCCGTCGGCTCTGATCCACATCTGGAATCTACTTCCAGTGGCGCTCCGGGAGGGGATAGAGCGGGCACATCCGGAAACGGGGACTCCTCCCACATTGGGTGACAGCAGGGGCGAGTCGGACAAGCTTGCAAAGATACAACTGTCGCATCTTGTTCCATGATTTATCCTTTCCTTTGCATGCATGATTTTCTTTGTTGTTTGTTTCTTTTTTGAATTTGGAGGGGTTATTTGTCTTCAGGAGGCAGCAACATGGCTGGCCTCATTGGTGCAGTCCTGTGGGGTTGCCAATGAGGGAGAGCACGTGGTGTTCATGAAGGACCCGAACACCAAAGGTAAGAATAAGAGGCCTCGATCTCCCAAGATCCCTTTTACCATCAATGAAGGGGCTGCCGAGGAGAGAGAGAGAAGGGAGAGGGAGAAGGAGAGAGAGGAAGTAGCGGGGAAGGGGAAGGAGATGGTCGTGGAGAAGGGGAAGGAAAAGAAGAAGAAGAAAAAGAAGTCCCATGGAGAGGAAGGGGTGAGTGTGCATGCGGGGGAGGGCAGTGGGGTAACAAAGGAGCAGGGAAGGAGGATACAAAGAAGGGAGAGGGTGGGATGGCCTTGGCGATACAGGACGTGGAGTTGGCAAAGATCGCGGTGCCACCGGTGGAGGTGAATCGCCATGGTGACCCCTGCGGTGCGTTCTGGGAGGCTATGAAGAAGCCAGCCTTCGAACTCGCATTGAGGTGGTTCCCTTTGAACATCGAGTGGGCTGATCAGCACTTTGGCGCGAAGCGGGCGTATGCCCGTGAGTTAGACCGCCGGTTTTCGGGCAATTGGAGTGACACAAGGGTGATGGAGATGGTGGGGCGAAACTTGAAGGACAGGAGGTACCGTGCCGGACAGATCATTCAGAGGGCAATGGAAAAGGGGGCCATACCCAAACCACCTTATGGAATTACACAGGTTGGCAAATCCTGAATCATGTCACCTTCCATTTGTCGCATGTGCATTAATGAGGTGGATTCGATGCAACGTATGTGTGTAATTCACTAATTGTTGGGGGGGGGCATAGGTATTGTGGGATGCACTCATTGTGGGAGAGACTGATGCCGCAAACAAGGCCAAATTTGACCGGGCACGCGAAGCAACAACAGTCCGCCTTGACAAGCACGAATCCACACACAAGTAGGGCGCCGACGGATCCAAGGGTTTTATCTTGCGATTTGTAAGTCGTACTTCCCTATGGATTTTGTTATGTCTTCTTTCTTGCTCCATCATCACGAAGAACTGACTTTAATTTGTGGCATGTGTAGCAACGCGCGTTTGAGAGGAAGCCATCTCTGGTAGAGTACAACTACGCCAAGGAGCATGGTTGGCAATCCCTCATGAAGAACATGGCCAACACAGAGGGGATGAGTGCACTATAGGGCACTAGTATGGATGAGGTTGAGGGTCATGCCTAGGGATTGGATGAGAGCTCTGTGGGACTTAGGGGAACGCCGCCTCATTTACGTGCTCTGGCAAAGGGCGCGGAGTCATCAGGCTCATCGGATAGCTCTGAGTCCTCCACTGAGGATGAGGATAAGGATGACTAGTCCTAGTCCATGTAGGTCCCAGGGTCAGTCTACTGAACCCTTGTGAGCTTTTCAGCTCATGTCTTGTAAATATATTTCCATCTTTCCATCTTCCATCTTATTCATGTGTCGCACCGTCCTCACCCTCGATTCATGCTTGCTCAATTGTGTACCTGCTAACTGAGAGAAATGGAACTGTAAGTTCTCCCATCCCCAAATACAAAACCAGGAAAAAAACAAAAACCACCCCAAAATGAACCCCCAACCCCCCCACTAGGCTGCCCTCGCGACTGCAACACGTCGCCAAGGGTGACGTGTTTTTTGGCGGGGGTCGCAAGAAGCGACGGTCGGGCGTCGCAAACCCCATTTGCGGGTAGCAACGCCCGACACCCCCTGCGACGTGTTTTTTAGTCCGGGGGTCGCAACCCGCGACGCCTGCGCCATTTTTTTTTATTTTTTTTATTTTTTTTAATAAAAAAAAAACGCGACGCCGGAGCGTCGCAACAACCCACGCCCGGGCGTGGCGGAGACTGACTCATGCTGTTTTATGCCACGCCCAATAGTCGCTGGCAGCGACGCACGGGCATCGCTTCGCGTACCACCCGGCTGACTCCCGGTCAGGTTAGAAAAATAAATAAAAATGATGTGACGCCGCGCCGGCGCCCCCACCAACGCCGTCGGCTGGAGGGCAGCGACGGCGAGACGTCGCTCGAAGAGGCTCCTGCCATCAGCGCGGACGGCCTGAAAAACCGACGTCCGGCAGTCGCGGGAGTTGGGGCGGGGGAGGTTTACTATTTCATGAGCAGAAACCATGAGCCATGAGCCATGAGCCGCATGAGCCACATGAGCGGTGAGCCGAAGTCTAAGATACGCGGATTTCATGAGCGGACTCCAAATTTGGAAATGCGGCAGATTAAACAAGTATTAAAATAATAGTTTTTTTATTTGACCTTGCCGTTTTTGGACGTTCCAGATCATGTAATGCGGCGAAGATATGTCGTCAGTAACAAGTCCGCTCATGGTTTTATAGATCCGCTCATGGAAATAAGTGACCGTGCAACGGGAAATCCAGTATACCACTGCAAAGGACGTCGCATACTGGCCTGTATAGAGTATTCCGCGGTTTTACATGCCTTAACATTGGAATGAAGCTGACCCTTTTGCCGCGATTGAACCAATGGAGTCTGCACCAATACAGTCTGCAGTACTTCACAATTCTGTCTTCTCCGGGTATTCGGCGGGAAAGGTTTGTGTCGCGGCCCTTTGCCTTGAGGGCAGGGGGTCGGGACACATGAGGGGCTGCCCCTGTGGTGGGGGCAGCGGCAGCGATAGGTATGGGGGGCTGAAGCACCCTTGAGTGCCCAAGGCACTCAAGGAGGCGGAGGCGCTCACTAGGTGGAGCCCGCACACCGGGTTGCGGTGGAGGTGGCTCCACAAGGGGTGGTGGTAGCTTAGTGGGACTTAGTGGGGGTGGCATAGGACTCACCATGGGGTGGAGACCTCGAGGTGGGAGTCGTGGGGAGTCTTGGGACTCATCACGGTCCATTGGGGCCGCGGTGAGTGGGCCAAGACTCACCGCGACTCACCACCGGGAGTCGAGGGTTTTCGTGGTGGTTCGCCATAAAATGGCATGGCTGGTTATGAAACCCCCGCGGACAGCTACAGAAGTATATATAGGGAGTAGTAACCCCGAGAACGGTGCAAGCCCGTTGGTGACCAAAAACTAGTGAGTAAGCGAGCGAGCCGGAAAGCGACCAAAGAGTGGGGAGCTGTTCCGGACTGCCATCTACCAAAGGGAATTCTCCTAGTCCCAAATAGGTGGAGGGTTTAGAGAAGGAAGCGGAAGGGGACCGTTATGTCCCGGTGAGCAGCCGAAACTCCAAGTTGGCCCGGCGGCCAGGTTGGGAGTCAGGCGCGCGCATCAAAGCGAGTAACTATGACTTGAAGGGGAGTTTACCGAACTGAGGTGTGCGACACTTGGTATCAGAGCTTAGAGTTCAGTACGCGATCGTCCTTGGGATTGGCCTCATCATGGGGTCGGGCAAGCCGAAGCGAAAGCGGAACGGCCCAAAAGATGATGATCCCGGTGAGCCCGATGGGGGCGACGTGTCACCGAGGCGGCCGTTTGAGGAAGCGATTAATGTTTCCGAAAACGAGGCCGCTCAGGAGCGGGAGGAATCCGAGGAGTCGGAGCCCGAGGAATCTTTGAGAGCTCCGACAAACCAAGAGATGCCTCCCATGCCGGCAGCCTTTTGGGAAGGGTTGTTGGCGCAGTTTGGCGGGACGTTGAAAGACGTGTTGAAGGCGGCTAATGCCACTTCCACCAAGGCAAAGTTTAAGGTGAAGCCTAAGGAACCCGGCACCTTCGAGGGCGTTCGAAACCGGAAGGCACTCAACACCTGGCTCCTGGAGCTAGAGCAGTACTTCCGGGCGGCCAAGTTGAGTGACGAGGATCGGGTGGAAGTGGCTCCCACCTATTTGAGGGGCTATGCTCAACAATGGTGGCAGAAACGCCTTCACGACCGAGGCCCAAGCCCGGAAACCTTGAACTGGAGTGAGTTCAAGGAATTGATGAAGAGACAGTTGTGCCCCTCAACGCATCCTGGCTTGCCCGGGACAAGATGAGGAATTTGAAGCAAACAGATGACATTCGAGGGTATGTCCAGGCTTTCAATGTGCTGTTGCTCGAAGTCGCGGACATGGCAGAACCAGAAATGGTCTTCAACTTTGTGGCGGGACTGGCCCCATGGGCTAGGCGGAAGTTGGAGGAGAAGCCACCCAAGACTTTGAACGAGGCAATTGAGAGAGCTGAATGTTTCTCGGATGTCCCTAGGGGTGAGAGACAAGGCCGTACGGAGCTGAACCACAAGAAGACCCGGCGGGAAGGGGACTCCTCCCGACCGGAAAAGAAGTGGGATAGGCCACGCGGCGAAAATGGCACGTGGAAATCGAAGGGAGGTCCTTCACACGTCAAGGCGGCACCCGGTGCTTCGAAAGGAAAAGCGGGTGGAGCGACTTATGGCGGACAGAAGGCGACCTTTGATGGAGTGTGTTTCAATTGCGGGGAGCCCGGGCACATGGCCAAGAAGTGCACGAAGCCCCGGCAATTGAACATGACTCGGGCGACCACGGAGCTGTCGGAAGATACCATCAGTCGCTTGGTGGAAGCGGTGGTCGCCAGGACTTGCAAGGTAGGCAAATTTTCTTGTGAGTTGTATCAGGAAACTGGCGCCTTACGAAAAGGGAGTCAGTTATTGTTCGTGGATGGGATAATATCCGGAACTAATGTGTCGTTGTTGGTGGACACAGGAGCGTCGCACTCCTTCATGACGCCGGCGGCGGCGCGAAAGTTGGGACTCCCGACAAGTGACGTGGGGGCCTCTATTGAGGTGCGCTCTGCCAAAGGAGAACCTCAGTTGGCGACAAGGTTGGCGTTTGATGTTCCTCTTCAACTGGGGAGTTGGGAGGGACGTGAGAACTTCACTATCTGCGAGATCGATGGAGTGGATCTCATTTTGGGAATGACCTTTTTGAGCAAATCCGGAGCGGTCATAGATGGCCGCAAGAGAGTAGTCACGCTGCCATGTGGGAATGGTGGCGAGGTTTTACGAGTGTCGGAAACGCCCAAATCCGTGGGAGGGCGAATAAACCTTCTATCAGCAAAGGAGTGGGCCGTGGAGGAGACACACGAGTCCCAGTTTTTGCTTTACATTAGAGAAGTGAAAGGAGAAGGCGATGGGGAGCCGAGCCCAGATTGGATCAAGGGGATTTTGGAGAAATACCAGGATGTGATGCCGGAGGATTTACCAAGCGGCTTGCCACCGCGAAGAGGAGTTGACCACAAAATTGAGGTGATACCGGGATCGGAACCGCCTGCCAAGGCGCCCTACCGGTTGAGCCACAAAGAGTTGGTCGAGCTGAAGACTCAGCTCAAAGATCTAATGTCAAAGGGGTACATCCGGCCGAGTAAGTCACCTTACGGAGCCCCGGTGCTATTTGCAGACAAGAAGGATGGGACGCTGCGGATGTGTGTCGATTACAGGGCTCTGAATAAGGTGACTATCAAAAACCGGTACCCTTTGCCAAGGATCGACGACCTCTTCGATCGGTTGGCAGGAGCGAAGTATTTCAGCCGGATCGACTTGCGCTCCGGCTATCACCAAATTCGGGTGGCGGAAGGAGATGAGGAGAAGACCGCGTGCAGGACAAGGTATGGTTCATATGAGTTCTTGGTGATGCCTTTTGGGCTCACCAATGCACCAGCGACATTTAGCACGCTGATGAACAGCCTTTTCCAGGAGTGGTTGGATGACTTTGTGATCGTGTACATCGACGACATCTTGGTGTACTCGAAAACAAAGGAGGAGCACCTGGAGCACCTCAAAAGGGTGTTCCAAAAATTGCGAGAAGGGAAGCTGTATGCCAAAGCTTCAAAGTGCGAATTCGGGGTCACAAAAGTGGAGTTCTTGGGGCACGTGATTACACAGGATGGGATCAAAATGGATGACAGAAAGGTGAGGGCGATCTTGGACTGGGAGCCTCCGACTTCGGTCCCGGGAGTGCGATCCTTCCTAGGACTCGCCTCCTATTACCGGAAGTATGTGAGAAATTTCGCCAAGATCGCGGGGCCGCTGTCGGACCTTCTGTGTAAATCCAAAGTCTGGGTATGGAACACATTTTGTGGCCAAGCTTTTGCTGAATTGAAGCAGCGGATGACGGAAGCTCCAGTCTTAAAAATCCCGGAGTTCGATCGTCCGTTTGAGATTCATACAGATGCATCGGACTTCGCAATTGGGGGTGTACTTATGCAAGATGGACGTCCAGTGGCTTACGAAAGTAAGAAACTGAATGAAGTGGAGCGACGGTGGCCGACGCACGAAAAAGAGATGAAGGCGGTGGTACATTGCCTTGAACTCTGGCGCCACTATGTTGGTTCCAACCCAGTGAAGGTGTTCACGGACAATGTCACGGTGAAGTATTTTGCCACGCAGCCCAAGTTGTCCCCAAAACAACTTAGGTGGCAAGATACTTTGGCAGTGTTCGACGTGGATATCCAGTACAAACCGGGACGGGACAATGTGGTGGCCGATGCTTTAAGTAGAAAGCAGCAGCTCTTGTTGGTGTACAAGGGCGAGACGGCGCTCCAAAGGAAGATCCGGAAGGCTTGCCGGAAGGATGAGCTGGCAAAGTGCGTGATGCAGAACTTGAGAATGGGGGTTAAATCGCAGTTCCACTTGCAAAACGGACTGCTCCGGTATAAGCAAAAACGTCTCTATGTGCCAAAGGGAGGGATCAGGGATAGTCTCTTGAGAGAATGCCATGATAGCCCGCTTGCGGGCCACGGTGGAGCCAAGCGCACTGCGGCACTCTTGAAGAAAGAGTATTTCTGGCCCAAACTGAGGGAGGAGGCAGAGGAGTATGTAAAGACATGCACCACATGCCAACAAAACCGGAGCGAGTATAAAAAGCAAGCGGGGCTGTTACAACCCTTGCCGATTCCAGAGGGGACTTGGGAAAGCGTCTCGATGGATTTCATGACTGCTATGCCGCTGTCAAAAGGATTCGATGCAATCATGGTGGTGGTAGATAGGTTCAGTAAAATGGCCCATTTCATCCCCACCAAGGAGACGGCAACTGCGCAGGAGACAGGGCGACTTTACTTCGCCCACGTCTTAAAGCATCATGGAGTCCCGAAGGATATTGTCTCGGACCGCGACCCAAAGTTTACGAGTAAATTCTGGAGAGCACTTTGGAAGAAGATGGGGACGAGGCTGAAGATGAGCACCGCCTTCCGACCTACGACGGACGGCCAAACGGAAAGAGTGAATTCCGTAGTGAAGCAATTCTTGCGGAATTACGTGTCGGCAGACCAATCAGACTGGATGGAACACTTAGACGCGGCAGAGTTCTGTTATAATAACACAGAACACTCCGCGACGGGAGTTTCCCCTTTTGTGTTGGTCTATGGAAAAGCACCTCTGGTGCCGACAAGTTGGGCCGCCCAGGACGTTGAGGAACCGGCGGTACTGGAAGAACGCGAGCGTTTGTTGAAGCTCGCAAAGTACAACATTGCCAAAGCTAGGAAACGGTATGAAAGGCAGGCGAATCGGAAGCGGAGGGAAGTGAAGTTTGAGGCAGGCACAGAGGTCTGGTTGAACATCAAGAATTTTCGACTACCTCCGGAAATGAGTCCGAAGTTCGTACCTCCGTATGCGGGTCCCTTTCGCATTCGGAGGGTTATGAATGAGGATGTGTATGAATTGGAGCTGCCAGCAAACAGCAAGGTGCACCCAGTATTCCATGTCTCCCTTTTGAAGCCTTACTTCAAAGATGAAGCACGTCCGAATCGGCAGCAAGTGTTGCGTCCGCCACCTATGCTGTTGGATCATGAAAATGAACCCGAGTACGAGGTGGAGGCAATACTTAAGTCGAGGAGGTTCAAGAACCGAGAAACGGAGTATCTCGTCAAATGGAAGGGCTATCATCTTGTGGAGGCATCTTGGGTGCGTGCCTCAGAAATGGGAAACGCATCCGAGGCAGTTGCAGCGTTCGAAGGGCGACCTCAAAAGCGGAAGAAGCGTTGATGGGGACATCAACCTTGGAGCGTGGGGAGGAAATGCATGCTTAGCCCGGTTTAGCTAGCTCAGGAATCCGATTGCAAAAACTTGTATTGTACAAAAATTTGTGATAAAGGAAATGGGTTCCAAATATTGTGCGTCCTATTGTGTTTGGAATGGTGATGCATGGTGTGGTTGGCTGGTGTGTAGAATGCATGCTAGCTTACAAAAGTGGGAGAGGTAAATTGGGTTAATCGTGTGTTTGCGCAGTGCCGAAATCGGGTGACTCCCATCCAAGGGGCAAGGAAACTTGCGCCTTATTTGGGAGTTCAAGTGCTAGTGCGCCCTGGCGCGTGCGCGTACTATAACTGTGCTACCGAGGGGGTTGCCTTGTAGTGCGGGCTAACGCGGAAGCTACGTGCTTCCGTTCACGTACTATAATCGTGTAGCCTCGGGACGAAGTCGTAGTGCGGCTTCGGCGTGTTCCCGTACCTCAGGCCAGCATTCCAAGGCGGACCCAATTGTAGTGATTGGGGCGCACGGTTGGTTCAAGGTTATCTTCCTAGTCAAAGAGGGTTCCAGGTGAACCCTTGCTCAAGGTGATGCCAAAAGCGGCATCATGAGCGATCGCAAGCAATGTTGTTGCAGTAAGGCGATTCGATCCTCGGGGAGGATCGTTCCTTGGCCTTGAAGTAGGCCAAGAAGGTGCACTGGGAGGAGCTGGAGAGGCTCCACCCTTGGCCGGGACTTGGAGGAAGTCGGCCGAACTAGCTAGTGGAGAGTGGAGTCAAGTGTGGGGTTTGGTTCTTTGCCATGGGACGCCATGGTACGGAAACAAACTCCTTGATGTGGGACGCCACAACTTGGATGTTCGTTTCTACAAAATGGACAAGTCGATGAGGACATCGACTCCCTGTTGGTAGGGGTGTGTGTCGCGGCCCTTTGCCTTGAGGGCAGGGGGTCGGGACACATGAGGGGCTGCCCCTGTGGTGGGGGCAGCGGCAGCGATAGGTATGGGGGGCTGAAGCACCCTTGAGTGCCCAAGGCACTCAAGGAGGCGGAGGCGCTCACTAGGTGGAGCCCCGCACACCGGGTTGCGGTGGAGGTGGCTCCACAAGGGGTGGTGGTAGCTTAGTGGGACTTAGTGGGGGTGGCATAGGACTCACCATGGGGTGGAGACCTCGAGGTGGGAGTCGTGGGGAGTCTTGGGACTCATCACGGTCCATTGGGGCCGCGGTGAGTGGGCCAAGACTCACCGCGACTCACCACCGGGAGTCGAGGGTTTTCGTGGTGGTTCGCCATAAAATGGCATGGCTGGTTATGAAACCCCCACGGACAGCTACAGAAGTATATATAGGGAGTAGTAACCCCGAGAACGGTGCAAGCCCGTTGGTGACCAAAAACTAGTGAGTAAGCGAGCGAGCCGGAAAGCGACCAAAGAGTGGGGAGCTGTTCCGGACTGCCATCTACCAAAGGGAATTCTCCTAGTCCCAAATAGGTGGAGGGTTTAGAAGGAAGCGGAAGGGGACCGTTATGTCCCGGTGAGCAGCCGAAACTCCAAGTTGGCCCGGCGGCCAGGTTGGGAGTCAGGCGCGCGCATCAAAGCGAGTAACTATGACTTGAAGGGGAGTTTACCGAACTGAGGTGTGCGACAGTTTGCAACTGAACTGGGAAATAAGGTGCCGCATTAGGGTTCGCACGTGCGAAATTTCGGAGCGGTTTGGTGTTGGCGAAGGCCGCCTCTACCAGTACCTACGACGATACTTGGAAATGCGGCGCCGCATTTCCTTGTCGAAGGTCGAATGAGGAAAGCAAGTTTTCGGAAAGCAGAAAAACATGAACCCTCCAACATACAAAAATACATGCACGTGGAAACAAGTGAACGATATAGTAATATCTTAGTTCGAGCAAAACAGGTTACTGGTAGGCAAGACATATGTCGGACCTTTCTGTGGCCAGAGTCTGAGGTACTGGCAGCAGTACAGTTCTACTATCCGAAAAGGATGGGCGTACCATTGTATTGGGACCGCAAGCCAAGGTCACTGGTCCCCTGGATCCATATTCAGAAGAGTGTGAACCTCCTGGGGGCTCAACCCTGGTGCATGTATGAAGTGATGAGTTGTGGAATTACAACGGAGTCTCTTTAGGTACACGTAGTACAAATGCTTGCAAGGGCAGTATGATGCCCCCTTGTTCGCCATGATCTGGAAGTCGGTGCAATTGCAGGTGGGTAATTCTGAAATGGTGATGGTGTACACCTCATTGCGAACAGCTGAGCCCGCCGTGGCCATCTGATACACACACCCGAATCCTGGTGGGGCACTTCAGTCGAGCTCTGGATTGTACAGTTCATCCGAAGTGCATTCCCCATCCTTGTCTCGTTCACTTTTGAGGGAGGTCGCCGCCTCTTCGGTTTCCCCCAACGGTGTGTAGGATGCTTAGAGCTGTCGTGTCCCATTGTTCTTGCTCTCACAGGGGTCGGTGGTGGAGGCTGTGGAAGCGGAAATGGTTGTCTGGGGACGTCAGTGCGCTGCACCATCCGAAATCCTGCGGCGGTAAGGGCGTCGGCCTCAACCTAACTCAGATCGCAGCCTGGTTCCACCGGCCACACCGGGGGAGCCTCTGGCATTGTTTGTATGCCGTACTTGGGCTTCCATACACGCAAGTCATAATGTCGTGCCTGCAGAACCAGAACTGGGTGGTTGTCGCCTCCGCAAACTTTGCATGGACAAATCTTCCTGTAAAAGTAGGAGCAGGGACAGCCCCATCTGGATTCCTCCTTATCATCTCTAAACAACGTTGCCGTGTATCCACACGAATTGCGGAACACCTTCCTCGAAACGACGGCTTTGTGCGAGCAATTCTCCACTGTGATGCAGACACAGTCGTCTCCACAATGGCTTGGCCATACTGCATAACAGCAGGCGGAATCTGGGGCAAGGGAGCGGTGGGAATTTCTCGCACGAAATCCCCGGTTGAAGGCGACGCCGATCTGGAATTTCTTGGGCTTCCACTGCTGGAAGACACATTGTGCGGCAACATGACGGGACCTCGAGGTGCTGTCCAAATGTTCCTGTCGGATCTCCAGGAATCCTCTTTGCACCCGGGTTCCTCTTCAATCCTCCGCCTGATAGGGCGAGTCCGGACGTCCCCCTCTAGGTGTTCACCTCTGCGGTGCAGAGGCGTCCCTTTCATCTTCTCTCGCAATGCTGTCGCCCATTTCACTGGATTCTTGGACCTCGAAGCTGTTCGTACCACAATTCCTCCCTGTCCGCCCAAAGCCCCATTGTTTGCCGCTCAGGAACTTGTAGTACGTGGCTTGCTGCATGATTGCTCTGTCGATGTCCTCCGTTGTGGCCGTCACTACGTCCACCAGATGTGCGGCAGAAGACGCTCGCCAGGAGGAGTGGACCGATTCTGCCATATTCGTGTTTGGCATGTCCGTGTCGGAATCCAAGCACCGCTCCTAGAAGGACACAAACAATGGTGAGGGACCAATCGAAATGTCCGTAACAGAAAGACAAATGAACGAAAATGACAGCAGCCTACCTCCCGCATGTACTGTCCAAACTGTCGATACCAAAAATGCCACCACCCCAACCAGCTGTGCAATGCTCCCAGATTGGTTGTCTCCACTGCACCTGACGTGTTCCACCAAGCCTCGATGATAGCAAACTTAACCTCCACGTCATCAAATGTGGGTGCATCCTTCCACGCCGTACAAAGGACACGGTGTTCAGCTTGGAATGAGCTAGCAACAAATTTGGTAGTGTAGTGGGATAGACTCTGCATCCAATGGAATCCACAAGATCTCTCTTTCCCCTCCATTGGAACATTGGGGTCCTCACCGTACACACGCCGCACCGCTGCCCAGTTGGCCTGGGCGTTGTCTGCCATGAATCCCCTGAAATTGGGCTCTGGCAATCCCGCCCTTGCCATCTGCTCGTTTATGCCCTCCCACAGATGCATCTCGGACTGTGTGTCCTCCCCTTTCATCTCGCAGATTGCAATCGTCATGAGCCTCTTGGAGTGATAGTCATAAACATGCGCACCCATAGTCACCCACTGATGGTTTGTAATTCGCTTGATGTGATCAAACATCACCCAAGCATTCGACAAGTTTCCAGTTGTCATGCGAGTGACCAAGTCGACTCCACTCCCAGGCCCACACGTCGACATTTGAAAATGTAACAACGATCGGATTCGCTGCCTTGCCTTGGAAACCTGCTACCTTGGATGCAGTCATATCCAGTCATTCGTTTCACCTCCAGGATTGAGTACATGTCCGACCCCCTGCCGAACTCCTGCTTGCAAGATACGATGTGATTCCGCACATTCGGACTACAAACGTGCGAGACGGACTCCAAGAGGTCACGCATCTCGTCTTCGGTCAAGGGCTCTCGGTCGGAACCATCTTCAGACATGATTTTGCCAAGAGCAATCTTGTGGGCTGCCTTCAGCTGAATCTGCTTTGGTCTGGCTCCGGGGTTCAATTTCACCTCCTCTTTTATGATGTCGTGTGCTTCCTGCACAGCCTCACGCATGTTGCCTCTCGCCAAGGGGTGGCAGTGGACCCCAACGTGTATGCAAGCTCTAGTCAAGTCCGGGAGCAAATGGATAACGTAGTATGCTTGGCTCTGCACATGGACATGCACGTCGGTGGTTCTTTGCAATGTGCACACTTGAAAGAACCCGCAGGAGCTTGGCTGGAGACAATGAATGGATGATGCGTTGTGCCAGTCCAATCCGTCTCGTTTCTCCGCCCTCCTTTGGAGAGAAAGTGGAAGCACGTGGGATTGAGGCACCTCAGCTTCCCCGCACAGAGGACATATCGTACACGAACACCATCAGCAATTTTCGTGCTACTGGTCTTCGTCACACACCAGGGGTGTCCGTCATGCTTTCGATCCATGTCTGTTAACATCCCGGAGGCTTTCTTTGACGAAGAAACAGGTGGAAACTCGAAGATGACATTGCCATCGACTTCGGGAGGCAGAAAAGTTACCTTTCTGACTGGGAATTTGGCATAGTCGAGAGCAGCCAGCTCGGAGCGAGAACCATCGAGGTGATGTTGTCGTAGGAGCTACACAATGGACCGGGTTGGAGTTATGCTCGAGGGCACATGCGTAGCACCTACAGAGACGTCCATGCCGGATTTGAACGACCGTGTGGAGGACATGGGTACCTCAATGCAATCATCTTCCTCGTCGGAAATGTCGAATACGTCCACACGAGAAGCTATGGAGGGTCTTGACGGTCCAGGTCGGGAATGATTATCGTTGCATACCTCTCTGTTGGCAGTGGCCGCCTGTCGGTTTCCGGACTCCTTTGTGGATGGTGTGGGCAGCAGCGACTGATTCGGAAAGGGAATGGGCATTCCCACAGCTCGGTACAGGATGGTGTCTGATGGGGGTACGTGCCATTCGATTCCGCAACCTCCGTCGTTACCTAGCACGACAATGGTCTCGTCAACCTGTCCAGGAACATCCTTCCTTTCTTCTTCCAAATAAACTGTGCCCGGTTGAGCTTGAATTTGGAACAAAGGTAAGTTTCAGTCACTCTGCAAAATCCTCCCTCGGTTGGGATCCAGGCTCTCCCAAGTTGCGGAGGACAGCAAACTATAGCGTTGGAATTCGGAGCCATCGAAGACCGCACGAAGTTGGCAAGTGCGAGGTTCAGTATAGCGACAGACCAAGGCTCACAGGCACCATGCGGAGTAGACATCGACGATTGGAAGTCGCACATTGAAGTGGAAAGTATTGTTTCAAGCTACATGCATGAAGGTGGGAGGTGTGATTCCATAGCCAGTAAGTTAGACAATGATGGCCCATTCGGCGACGAAATAACATCTCCTGACAGTTTCTCCTTAGGGTGGATCCAGCAGTATTCTCGGTGCAGACAGGAACGTTCGCACTGACAAGTGCCAGTACTATTAGTTAAAACGGTCAGACAACCAAGTTGTGCTCATCAAGACTGGCCGCAATTGTGTGTTTCGGAACAATGCAACCCATTCAGGTTCCAGATTTCCCGTCCCGAGTGATTATTTCGATTGCTGGTGGACGGAAATACGGCGCCGCATTTCCGTATTGCTCTTGGTCATGCACCAGAGCGACGGAAATGCGGCACCGAGTTTCCGTCCGGGGGAAACCTTTATACTCTCCAGAACGGAAATGCGGTAACGCATTTCCATCCAGCAACCACGGTATGTGAAGGTGGAACGGGAATGCGGTACCGCATTTCCGTTCTGATTGAGAATTATGAACAAAGGGAACAGAAATGCGGCACCGCATTTCCGTCCGAGTCGCACTTTCCGACATTCCAGAACGGAAATGCGGCACCGCATATCCGCCCGGGTTGAGACCTTAACACTCTCCAGAACGTAATGCGGTAACGTATTTCCATCCAGAAAGCACGGTATGTGAAGGTGGAACGGAAATGCGGTACCGCATTTCCGTTCTGATTGAGAATTATGAACAACGGGAACAGAAATGCGGCACCGCATTTCCGTCCGAGTCGCACTTTCCGACATTCCAGAACGGAAATGCGGCGCCGCATTTCCATTTTGTATCTGACGCATGGAGCCGAGTGCAATTCCAACCGCTTGAGATAGCGCAATTCCGACCGGTTGAGACATTAATACTATCCAGAACGGAAATGCGGTGCCGCATTTCCGTTCTGACTGAAAATCGTGAACCATCAAAACTGAAATGCGGCAGCGCATTTCCATCCGAGTCGCACCTCCCAACATTCCAGAACGCAAATGCGGCACCGCATTTCCGTTCTGATGAAAAATCGTGAAACATCGGAACTGAAATGCGGTACCGCATTTCCGTCGGAGTCGCACCTTCCGACATTCCAAAACGGAAATGCGGCGCCGCATTACCGTTTTGTATGTGAGGCATGGAGCTGTGGAACGAAATGTGGCACCGCATTTCCGCCAGGGTCAGACCTTAATACTCTACAGAACGGAAATGCGGTACCGCATTTCCATACTGACTGAAAATCGTGAACAACGGGAACAGAAATTCGGCTCCGCATTTCCGTCCGAATCGCACCTTCCGACATTCTCGAACGGAAATGCGGCGCCGCATTTCCGTTTTGTATACGAGGCCTGGAGCTGTGGGACGGAAATGTGGTGCCGCATTTCCATCCATGTGAGACCTTCAAACTTTCCAGACAGGAAATGCGGCACCGCATTTCTGTTCAGGTGAGACCTCTATACTTCCCGAACGGAAATGTGGAACGGCATTTCCGTTCATCAACTGCGGTATGTGAAGGGGGAACGGAAATGCTGTGCTGTACCGTATTTGATTCAGATTGAAAATCATGAACCACGGGAACTGAAATGTTGTGCCGCATTTCCGTCCGAATCGCACCTTTCGACATTCCTGAACGGAAATGCGGCGCCGCATTTCCCTTTTGTTTCTCATACATGGAGCTGTGGGACGGAAATGCGGCACCGTATTTCCGTTCAACAACTAAGGTATTTGAAGGTGGAACTGAAATGCGGTGCCGCATTTTCTTCCAACAAGTACGGATGTGTAGCTTCGTGATGGTACTTAACGGAAATGCGGCGCCACATTCGCATTTTCACTCCAACTCATCAGACGCTGGGACGGAAATGCCTTGAATTGTGAACACGTGGAGCAACGGAATTGCGGCACATGTCTGCACTCTATCTGACTGAAGTGGCATGAGGCGGCGCGGCCTGACCGTTGCATAATGATGTTTGTTTTTCGGACGGCAGGCATACCCTGAACGATTCGAATTTCGTAATGACGCAAAGTCCACGAGGAGACACTTTCGTCCAACCCTTTCGAACCCAAGTGGTGCATCACTACGTTTCATCTACTTTTGTCGTGTCTCCTCAGTCACCCTCTCGCGCCCTTTCCATCTGCACTCTTTGGCCCTTTTCCCTGTCTCTGTTCTTCTCATGCTCGAACCTGAGAGGGGGGGATTTCGTGCACCATACAGGAGACCTCGTCGCAAGCTCCAAAAATTATACTTCGGACGTAGGCCAATGCCGAAGGGAGGAAGCAGATGCGTCTACAGGAGGAGATTGCCATCTCCGAGCAGCAGGCCACTTAGGCAACCCAGCCACCAGTGAGAGCTCCATGCGATCGGGCTGCGCGCAGCTGATCGAGCACCGAACCCCCCATTTTGCTTCTGTAATTCTTAGACTGAATGCTAGGAGACTTGAATGCAGAAAATGTTTGCATGCCTAACAGGAAAGGTGGACGTGCTGGAGGGATCGCAGGAATCCGAAGAGCCGCAGGAAGAAGTCCGAGGAGCTAGCTGCAGCACATACACCCACCCGATCCCCGAGCGCGGGTATTCCTGCCGGGCCTAGCCCTGTGCGTTTCAAAGACGCGGCTTCGAAGGGCAAGTTCAAAGCCCTAGAGATCGACTCGCGTTCTTCGGTCATGGAGAATCGCCAGCAGGGGTCGGGCCCTTCTCCAGCAAAGTCGAAGAAGAAGCAGCCCGTTCCTCTACTGGTTTATGAACCGGCTTAGGCCGCTTCACCCCCACCAACGCGAATGAAGCAGCCTGGTAAAAGACAGATTCAATTGCAGCAGACACCTTCACCTGCAAGGATGAGGAGCAGAGGACAAAACAATCAGGGCGCGACGGCGAACAATCTCCCGCAAAACCGCTTCCACGAGCTGAAGCTCAGTTCCTGGAGGATTTCCCGCCTGCAGATGTTGGGGCCGACTCTGCTGCAGCGAAGGCAATGGGATCGACCGTTTATGTCGATTTGGGGCCGGAGGAGGGTGCTGCGCTCAACATTCGCAGCAAGACCTCACCACCGATGAGCAAGCAGGCCCGGAGGAGGCCTCTGCAATGGCAAAATTGCCCGCAGACAGGCCCCAGAGTGCAGCTCCAATTGAGGATGCTCCAGCTGCTCAGCCACTACGGCACCTACAGACATGTCTCCGGAGGATTTCAAAAGTGCAGCTGATAAAATGTTGGAGGAGACACACAGTAGCATTGGCAGAGTTCTGGGCAGCAGGGTATTCCAGCGGACTCTTCGAATCCCACTCTGTGCATGGTCTCCCTTCCCATCGTCAGGCAGGCCCTTCCGGAGATGTGGATAAGCTCAAGTTCGCATTTCGAGAAGGGTACCGTCTGGATCGGCAGCGTTTTACGTTTCCATTGAGAATGAGGACGGCGAAACTTGTGGACCCACTGCCGATGAATTGTCAACGTGGGATACCCACTGGCACACTCGCAACAACGAATTCGAGGCGACGCTGAAGGGTGATCCAGACTTCGGCCATATGTCGGGTAAAATGTTCTTTGTGTGGGACGGGAATCACCGACTTCTCGCCTGGTGGGAGTACATCAAGCAGAACTATGCCAAGCACATTGGCTGGCATTACATGGTGGAGTTTGTCATCCTCAAGGTGAAGGCGGCAGACTCTTCCGTGCTCAAGAATGCCATGGCGGACTCAACTCGTAATATACTCATATCCTCCAAGCACGTTCGAAATGCGGGGCCGCATTCATTTCGGTTCCAATCTGTTTGTTTCGTGCTTTCGTGGACAGAAATGGAGAGTGTGCCTTGCACGATCACTGAAAATGCGTACATGCATACCCACATGGCACATATGCTGTACAGGGTGAGGAAAACTGGTCTCACTGATCCGCACATGTTCGCGGAAATGCTGGAGCCCGAGCTCATTCAGAAAGCCGTGCAAAAACTGACCGGACATGGTATCGTCTCACTATGGATGGAATGGTGGAGGTGATATACGAAGTAAGTCGTCCTCCGATTTCCCTCTGCTCATCCTTCAGATTGAAATTTCCAGTAATCTTTCCACATGAATCGAATGTAACGCTTCTGCATGTTTTTTGTTGGCAGGCAAACATCAAGCTGGATTGGGCCCATGCCAAACGCTTCTTCATGGAAAGTGAGGGGCAGGTCAAAACGTTGCAGTCATTGACTGAGCACTTGAAGGAAGCCGGTGTCAAGTCCAGAACCAAATACAAGTCAAAGCTTGTGAAGCTGGTGGCAATTGCAGATCTGGCACTTGGAAAGGACTTCATCCCCGAGATTGCAAAACACTATTCTCGGGCCATGTAGCGACCATGCAATTGGAGAAACTGCATCACCTCTCAACGGCATGTGTTGAGGCGAAAGAGAAGGTGAGCTTCAATGCACTGAAGTTCCTTCCTAGCAATAGCCACTCTCTCCAGCTCCTGACATTGGATCGGAAATGGCAGACACGGTGGCTGTCGATCTGGAATGCATCCGAGAGCATAAAGACAATGTGGTCTTTTCCACTAGAAGTTTCCGACCCTGCAGTGGATGTGGGCTCAACCGCATGACTTGGTGGTTCCAGGTAATTCAAGGGTACTTCCCCAGATTTGCTTTTCTGAAATGAATTCCCTGAACTGCTACGTGACAATGCATGTGGAATCGCAGGTAATGTCGAATGCGAAGGAGCAAGTCGTAATGCACACAAATTGGTTCGGCTTGTACGTCAAATGGGATGGAACATAGACATTGGAAGACTACGTGACACGTTTCAGATGTGCGTACAAGGACAACCTTTCGCCAGAGAGCTACAGACAGCAAGAAGGAGCGTGGAGTTTACACATCAGGAGGGAGCGGGGGAAAGCTGCAATGCGAATTGTTTACAGGTGAAGCATAGCTGCCCTTGTATGCGAAGCCTGGTTACGAGGTTTGTCTCGGAAATGCGGCACCGCATTCGCATTTTATGTTTTCGGTGGCACTCTGCGAGTAGGTTTGTCCAATTTTGCTCACGCATGCTGACTGCCTTGCAGGTATATGAAATACGTGCTCCTTCAGACAGGGGCCCTGGCTCAAGAGCCCCCGTTCTTCATGGCTTGGACCGTGGCGGGCCCAAGCTGTGTCTACACACCCGAGATGCAGAAAAATGGCATCCCGCGCATCTCCTTGGATGCCCGGACCTGGATATGTCTGGCGGGATTGTTGACGAGTCTGAGAAAGATCTGCACGCCTTGGCAGAAGAGAAGAGAAAGGAAAGACGTGTCCCTGCTGGGCCAAAGTCGGCAAAGGAATCTGCTGCTATGGAAGAATCCAGAAAGGCAACTGAGATGGCAAAAAAGACGTGGATTTGCAGCTTTGAGGCCCAACAGAAGGGGTCGAAGAAGAGGACTCGCAAAGCAAGAGCAGTGTTGTGACACCCGCCAAACCGAAGAAGCAGAAGAAAAGCCTGTCAGGAAGAGGGTGAGGAAGAGGACTCCGAGGGAGACTGTGCAACAGCCCACCCCCCCAAACGCGGCTGCCTCCCTTGTGCCCCCCGTTGTCACGGAGGCACGAGAACTGGTCCGGCAAAGAAGGCACTCTTCAACCCCCCAGGGGGGC